>CAUYLG010011718.1:0-49299 GCA_963573385.1 Cacajao melanocephalus | reverse complement strand
GTAAAGGAAGAAGAATCAAGTAGCTGCATTAAAAAACGATAAAGAGGATATCACCACTGATTCCACAGAAATACAAACTATAATCAGAGATTACTACAAACAACTCTATGCACATAAACTATTAAACCTGGAAGAAATGGCTACATTCCTGGACACTTTCATCCTCCCAAGCCTAAAGCAGGAAGAAGTCAAAACCATGAGTAGACCAATAACAAGGGCTGAAGTTGAAGAAGCAATTAATAGCCTACCAACCAAAAAAAGTCCAGGTCAAAATGGGTTCACAGCTGAATTCTACCAGACATACAAAGAGGAGGTGGCACCATTATTTCTGAAACGATTCCAAACAATACAAAAGGAGAGAATCCATCCCAAATCATTTTCTGAAACCAACATCATCCTGATAGCAAAACCTGGCAGAGACTCTACAAAAAAAGAAAACTTCAGGCCAATATCCATGATGAACATAGATGCAAAAATCTTCAATGAAATACTGGCAAACCTATTGCACCAGCACATCAAAAAGCTTATCCATCACGATCAAGCACACTTCATTCCAGGGATGCAAGGCTGGTTCAACATACGCAAGTCTATAAAAGTAATCCACCACATAAACAGAACCAAAGACAAAAACCACATGATTATCTCAATAGATGCAGAGAAGGCCTTTGACAAAATTCAACAGCACTTTATGCTAAAACTCTCAATAAACTAGGTATCAAAGGAACATATCTCAAAATAATAAAAGCTATTTATTACAAACCTACAGCCAATATAGTACTGAATGTGCAAAAACTGGAATCATTCCCTTTGAAATCTGGCACTAGACAAGGGTGCCCTCTCCTACCCCTCCTATTCAGTATAGTATTGGAAGTTCTAGCCAGGGCAATTAGGCAAGAAAAAAAATAAATGATATTCAGTTAGGAAAAGAGGAAGTCAAATTGTCTCTATTTGCAGATGACATGATTGTATATTTAGAAGACCCTATCATCTCAGTGCAAAATCTTCTTGAATTAATAAGCTACTTAAGCAAAGTCTCGGGATACCAAATCACTGTGCAGAAATTACAAGTATTTCTATACACCAGCAGACTAACAGAGAGCCAAATCATGAGCAAACTCCCATTCACAATTGCTGCAAAGAGAATAAAATATCTAGGAATACAACTAACAAAGGATGTAAAGGACCACTTCAAGGAAAACTACAAACTACTGCTCAAGGAAATTAGAGGAACCAAACAGTTTGAGAAACATTCCATGTTCATGATTCAGAAGAATTAATATCATAAAAATGGCCATACTGCCCAAAGGACTTTAAAGATTCATGCTATTCCTATCATGCTGCCAATTGCCTTCTTCATAGAACTGGAAAAATCCACCTTAAACTCATATGGAACCAAAAGAGAGCCTGCATAGCCAAGACCATCCTAAGGAAAAAGAACAAAGCTGGAGGCATCACGCTACCTGATTTCAAACTATACTACAATGCTACAGTAGTCAAAACAGCATGGTACTGGTACCAAAATAGAGATATACAGAACAGAGGCCCTGGAGGCAATGCCACACATCTGCAACCATCTGATCTTTGACAAACCTGACAAAAACAAGCAATGGGGAAAGAATTCCCTGTTTAATAAATGGTGTTGGGAAAACTCGCTAGCAGTGTGCAGAAAGCAGAAACTGGACCCCTTCCTGACACCTTACACTAAAATTAACTCCACATAGATTAAAGACTTAAACATAAGACCTAACACCATAAAAACCCTAGAAGAAAACCCAGGCAAAATCATTCAGGACATGGGCATAGGCAAGGATTTCATGACTAAAACACCAAAAGCATGGCAACAAAAGCCAAAATGGACAAATGGGACCTAATTAAACTCAAGAGCTTATGTACAGAAAAAGAAACAATCATTAGAGTGAACCAGCAACCAATAGAATGGGAAAAAAAAATTTGCAATCTGCCCATCTGACAAAGGGCTAATATCCAGAATCTACAAAGAACTAAAACAGATTTAAAAAATAAATAAATAAACTAATAAACCCATCCAAAAGTGGGTGAATGAGATGAACAGATACTTCTCAAAAGAAGACATACATGAGGCCAACAAACATGAAAAAATGCTCATGATCACTGATTATTAGAGAAATGCAAATCAAAACCACATTGAGATACCACCTTATGCTAGTTAGAATGATGATCATTAAAAAATCTGGAGACAACAGATGCTGGAGAGGATGTGGAGAAACATGAACACTTTTACACTGTTGGTGGGAGTGTAAACTAGTTCAACCATTGTGGAAGACCAGTGTGGTGCTTCCTCAAGGACCTAGAAATAGAAATTCCATTTGACCCAGCAATCCCATTACTGGATATAAACCCAAAGGATTATAACTCATTCTATTATAAAGACACATGCACATGTATGTTCATATCAGCACTGTTTACAATAGCAAAGACCTGGAACCAACCCAAATGCCCATCGATGATAGACTGGGCAAGGAAAATGTGGCATATATATACCATGGAATACTATATAGCCATAAAAAATGAAAAGTATGTGTCCTTTGTATGGACATGGGTGAATCTGGAAACCATCATTCTCAGCAAACTGACACAAGAACAAAAAATCAAATACCACGTGTTCTCACTCATGGATGGGTGTTGAACAATGAGAACACATGGACACATGGAGGGGAGCATCACACACTGGGGTCTGTTGGAGGGGACCAAGTGAGGGACAGTGGGGGGATGGCAAGTTCAGAGAGGGATAACTTGGGGAGAAATGCCAGATGTAGATGATGTAAGATGGAAGCAGCAAACCACTTTGCCATGTGTGTACCTATACAACAATCCTGCAGGATCTGCACATGTACCCCAGAACCTAAAGTAAAATTAAAATAATAATAATAACTAATCTCTACTTTTTATGTCTGTTACATTTTGTTCCAATCAAAAAGTCTTCCAAAAAATATAAATTTTATTTAATGAGAATACCACAATAAGTTTAATATTAAATTCAGGAGAGAAGAGCACAAATGTGATTATTGCTGATTCTCTTTTCCTAGAAATACATTTTATTATGTATATTTAAGATACACTACATGATGCCATGAGATAGATGTAGATGATACAAAATATTACTACAGAGAGGCAAATCAACAATGCATCATTTCACATAGTTATACACTGTATTGTTTTGCACTTTTGGTAAAACAAGGTAAAATCTACTCTTTTATCATGAATCTGAAATACAGTGCAATTTTATTACTCATAGTTCTCATGCATTAGATTTCTAGATTTGAATGGGCTTCAATGGGCTCAGAAATGTTCCTTCATAGATTCCACAGAAACAGTGTTTGCAACCTGGTAAATAGAAAAACACTTTCTATTCTGTGTGATAAATCCACGCATCACAAAGCAATTTCACAGATACCTTGTTTCTAGTGTTTATTGCAGTATATTCTGTTTTTCACTAGAAGGTTCAATGAGTTCAAAAATGTCATTTCCCAGATTCTGCAGAAACACTGTTTCCAACCTGGTGATGCAAAAACACAGGTTCTATTCTGTAGCTGAGTCAACACATCACAAAGCATTTTCACAGATAGCTTTTTTTCTGTTTTCATCATGGGGTATTTGTTTTTCACTAGAGGCTTTAATAGGCTCAGAAATATTTCTTCCTAGATTCTACCAAAAAGTGTTTCCAACTTGGTGAATCAAAACACAAGTTCCATTCTGTAAGATAAATGCACACATAACATTTTCAAAGATACCTTGTTTCTAATATTTATCATGGGATATTGGGATTTTTGCTATAGACCTCATTAAGTTCAGAAATGTCCCTTTCTAGGTTCCACCAAAAGAGTGTTTACTACCTGGTAAATAAAAATGCAAGTTCCATTCTCTGAAATGAATCTACATATCTCAATGCATTTTCACAGATAGCTTATTTCTAGTTTTTATCACGGGATAGTTGACTTTTTGTCATAGGGCTCATTGGGCTCAGAAATGTCCTTTCATAGATTCTACAAAAAGAGTGTTTCTCACTAGGTAAATCAAAACACAGGTTTGGCTTTGTGAGATGAATCCATATATCACAAGGCATTTTCACAAATAGTTTTTATTTAGTTTTTATCTCAGGATAATCAATTTTTCTGTATAGGCTTTAAAGGACTCAGAAATGCCCCTTCATATATATTATGCAAAGAGTGTTTCCAACCTGGTGAATCAAAACAAAGTATCATTCTGTGAGATGAATCTACACATCAATGAGCATTTAGACAGCTTGTTTCAAGTACTTATAATGGGTTATTTTGTTTCTCATTGTAGGCTTCAAAGGGAAGAGAAATGTCTCTCTGTAGGTACTACAAAAAGAGTGTTTACTACCTGGTGAATTAAAACACAGATTCCATTATATGAGACAAAGCTGCACATCACAAAGAATTTTCATAGATAGCTTGTTTGTAGTTTTTAGAGTGGGATATTCATTTTTTCACTATGGGCTTCAATGGGAACAGAAATGTCCCTCTGTATATACAATTAAAGAAAAAGTTTTTAACCTGGTGAATAAAGCACAGGTTCCATTCAGTGAGAAGCATCCACACATCACAAAGCATTTTCACAGATAGCTTGTTTCTGCTTTTTATCATGAAACATTCAGTTTTTCACTATAAGCCTCAATGGGATTAGAAATGCATCTTTGTACATTCAACGAAAAAAGGGATTCTAACTTGGTAAATCAAACCACAGGTTTAAATCTGCGACACAAATCCACACATCACAAAGCATTTTCTTTCTTTTTTATTATTATACTTTAAGTTATGGGGTACATGTGCAGAACGTGCAGGTTTGTTGCATAGGTATACACATGCTATGGTGGTTTGTTGTATCCATCACCCCATCATCTACATTAGGTATGTCTCCTAATGCAATCCCACCTTTGGCACCCCGTCCCCTGACAGGTCTTGGTGTATGATGTTCCCCTCCCTGTGTCCATGTATTTTCATTGTTCATCTCCCACTTATGAGTGAGAAAATATGATGTTTGGTTTTCTGTTCTTGTTTTACTTTGCTGAGAATGATGGTTTCCAGCTTCATCCATATCCCTAAAAAGGATAGGAACTTATCCTTTTTATGGTTGCATAGTATTCAATGGTGTATATGTGCCACATTTTCTTTATCTAGTCTATCATTGATGGGCATTTGGGTTGATTCCAAGACTTTGCTATTGTACTGCAATAAACATATGTGTGCTTGTGTCTTTATAATAGGATGATTTATAACCCTTTGGGTACATACCCAGTAATGGGATTGGTGGTTAAAATGGTATTTCTACATCTAGAACCTTGAGGAATCGCCACACTGTCTTTGACAATGGATGAACTAATTTACACTCCCACCAACAGTGTAAACGGGTTTCTATTTCTCCACATCCTCTCCAGCATCTGTTTTCCCCTGATTTTTTAAGGATTGCCATTCTAACTGGCATGAGATGGTATCTCAGTGTGGTTTTGATTTGCCTTTCTCTAATGACTAGTGATAATGAGCTTTTCTCATATGTTTCTTGGCTACATAGACACCTCCTTTTGTGAAGTATCTGTTCATATCCTTTGCCCACTTTTTGATGGGGTGGTTTCTTTTTTTTCTTGTAAATTTGTTTAAGTTCTTTATATTCTGTATTAGCTCTGTGTCAGATGGGTATATTGCAAAAATTTTCTCCCATTATGTAGGTTGCCTGTTTATGCTAATAATAGTTTCTTCTGCTGTGCAGAAGCTCTTTAGTTTAATAAGATTCCATTTGTCTATTTTGGCTTTTGTTGCCATTGCTTTTGGTGATTTACTCATGAAGTCCTTGACTATGCCTATATACTGAATGGTATTACCTAGATTTTCTTCTGGGGTTTTTATGATTTTAGTTCTTACATTTAAATCTTTAATCCATCTGGAGTTAATTTTTATATAAGGTATAAGGAAGGGATCCAGTTTCAGCTTTCTGCATGTGACTAGCCAGTTTTCCCAACAGCATTTATTAAACAGGAAATCCTTTCCCCATTGCTTGTTTTTGTCAGATTTGTCAAATATCAGATGATTGTAGATGTGTGATGTTTCTCTGAGACCTTTGTTCTGCTCCATTTATCTATCTCTCTGTTTTGGTACTAGTACCATACTGTTGTGATTATTATAGCTGTGCTGTTTTGATTATTGTAGCCTTGTAGTATAGTTTGAAATCAGGTAGCATGATGCCGCCACCTGTTTTTTTTTTTTTTTTTTTTTTTTTTTTCTCCCTTAGGATTGTCTTTGCTCTGTGGGCTGTATTTTGGTGCCATATGAAATTTAAGGGTTTTTTTTGTTGTTGTTGTTTGTTTTTTTCCCCCAATTCTGTGATAAAAGTCAATGGTAGCCTGATGGGGATAGCATTGAATGTATAAATTACTTTGGGTAGTATGGCTATTTTCACAATGTTGATTCTTCCTAACCATGAGCTTTGAATGTTTTTCCATATGTTTGTATCTTCTCTTATTTACTTGAGCCGTGGATTGTAGTTCTCCTTGAAGAGGTCCTTCACATCCCTTGTTAGTCATATTCCTAGGTATTTTATTCTCTTTGTAGCAATTGTGAATGGGAGTTCACTCATGATTTTCACAGATAGTTTTTCATTTTTATTAGAGAGTATTCATTTTTTTCACTACTGACTTTAAAAATCTCAGAAATGTCTCTTCTTAGATTGTATAAGAAGAATGTTTCTAATGAGGTCAATGAAAACACAAATTTAACTCTTTGAAATGAATCCATACTTCACAAAGTATTTTCATAGATAGCTTGTTTCTCTTTTTTTATTGTGGGATATTTGTTTTTTTACTATAGACACTATAGACATCAATGGGCTCAGAAATGTCCCTTTGTATATACTACGTAAAGATTATCTTACTTGGTGAATCAAAACACAGTTACCATTAAGTGAGATAAATCTACACAACACAAATAATTTTGACTGATAGCTTATTTCTAGTTTTTGATAGCAAGATATTCATTTTCTTTTCTGTAGACTCCAATGTGAACAGAAATGTCCCTCTGCATATACTACAAAAAGAGTGTTTCCAACCTAATGAATAAAAATAATGGATTCAGCTCTGTGAGTTAAATCCACACATTGCAAAGCATTTTTATAGATAGTTTGTTTCTAGTTTTTATTGTGGGATATTCTATTCTTCATTGTAGACTTCAATGAGCTTAGATGTGTCCTTTCATAGATTAAAAAAAAAAAAAAAGAGTGTTTTCAATGTGGTAAATCAAAACACAGGTTTAGTTATCTGAGATGAATTCACACATCACACAGCATTGTCACAGTTTGTTTCTAGTTTTTATCTTGAAATATTCCATTTTCACCTATAGGCCTTAAAGGGCTCAGAAATGTCCCTTTATGTATACTACGTATAGAGTGTTTCCAATCTGATGAATCAAATCACAGGTTCCTTTCCCTGAGATAAATCCACACATCACAAAGCATATTGAAAAATAGCTTGTTTCTAGTATTTATAATGGATTATTCTTTTGTCACTATAGGCTTCAATGGGAACAGAAATATCCTTCCGTATGTACTACAAAAAGAGTGTTTACAACCTGGTAAATCAAAACACAGGTTTCATTCTGTGAGATGAATCCACATATTAGAAAATATTTTCTTAGATAGCTTGTTTCTAGTTTTATTTGCAGAAATTCTGGTTTTACTATATGCTTCAAAGAGCTAAGAAATGTCCCTTTGTATAAACAATGAAAAGAGCTTCCAAACTGGTGGATAAAAAACGAAGTTCCACTGGGTGAGATGAGTCCACATATCACAAAATATCATTTTCAAGGATAGCTTGTATTTAGATTTATCACAGGATATTTAGTTTTGCATTACAGGCTTCAATGAAAACAGAAATGTTCCATTGTACATTCTACAAAAAGAGTGTTTTCAACATTGACGAATCAATACGCAGGTTCCAATCAGTGAGATGAATTTACACATTACAAAGCATCTTCACAGATAGCTTGTTTCTAATTTTTATCATGGGATATTCATTTTTTCACTATAAACTTCAATGCGCAGAAATGTATCATGGTAGATTCTACAAAAAAAAAAAGGGTTTCTAAACTGGTAAATGAAAACACAGGTTTACCTCTGTGAGATGAGTCGACGCATCACAAAGCATTTTCACAGATAGCTTAGTTTTACTTTTTATCACAAGATATTTTTATTTTGACTCTCGACTTCAAAGGGAACAGCAATATTTCTCCATATATACTATATAAAGAGTATGTCCAACTTGGTTAATAAAAACACAGTTTCCATTCTGTGAGATGAATCCACACATTACAAATTATTTTGATAGAAAGTTTTTTTCTTGATTTTATTGCAGGATATTTGGTTTTTCACTATAGGCCTCAATGGGAACAGAAATATCCCTTTGTATATACTCTTGTAGATTCTGTAAAAAAAAGTGATTCTAACCTGATGAATGAAAATACAGGTTTAAATCTGAGATTAATTCACACATCTCAAAGCATTTTCACAGATAGCTTGCTTTTAGTTTTTATCACTGAATATTGGGCTTCTCACTTTAGACTTTAATAAGCTCAGAAATGTCCATTTGTAAACTCTACAAAAAGTGTTTTTAACTTGGTAAATCAAAACAAAGGATTAGCTATGTGAGATGAATCCACACATCACAAAGCATTTTCAGACAGTTTTTTTTAGTTTTCATTGTGGGATATTTGGTTTCGCATTACAGGCTTCAATGGGAACAAAAATGTCCCTTTGTATATACTACAAAAATTGTGTTGAATCTGGTGAATCAAAGCACACTTTCTATTTTTTGAGAAGAATCCACACATCACAAAGCATTTTCAAAGATAGCTTTGTTTCCAGTTTTTATTGTGGGATATTCTGTTTTTCAATATAGGCTTAAAAGGGCTCAGAAATTTCCCTTCTTGTATCCTACATAAAATGTGTTTCCAACATGATGAATCCCAACACAGGTTCCATTTCATGAGATGAATCCACACATCACAAAGCATGTTGACAGATAACTAGTTTCTAGTTTTTATCCCAGGATATTCCATTTTTCACCTTAGGCAGCAATGGGCTCAGAAATGTTCCTGTGCATATTCTACCAAAAGATGGTTTCTAGTCTAGTGAATCAAAACACAGGTTCCATTCTGTGGGATGAATTTACATAGCACAAAGCATTTTCATAGATAGCTTGCTTCTAGTTTTTACTGTGGAATATTTGGTTACTCACTATAGACTTCAAATAGCTTGGAAACGTCTCTTCATAGATTCTACAAAAAGAGTGTTTCTAACCTGGTAAATGAAAACAGAAATTTAGCTCTGTGAGATGAATCCAAATGTTACAAAGCATTTTCAGAGATAGTTTGTTTGTAGCTTTTATCATGAGATATTTAGTTTCAAATTGAACAGAAATGTCACCTGGTATATACTACAAAAGGAGTGTTTTCAATCTGCTTAATGAAAACCCATGTTTCATTCTATGAGAAGTATTCACATATCACAAAGCATTTTCACAGGTAGCCTGTTTCTAGTTTTTATCACAGGATATACATTTTTTTAACTATAGGCCTCAATGGGCCCAGAAATGTCCCTTTATAGACCAATAGAGTGTTTCCAACGTGGAGATCTAAACACATTTTTTATTCTGTGAGATGAAACCACACAGCACAAAACGTTTTCACAGAGAGTGTGTTTCTAGTTTTTGTCATACTGTATTTTGTCATTCAGTGTAGAATTTAATGACATCAGGAATGTCCTTTCACATATTCTACAAAAAGAGTATTTCTAACCTGATAAATCAAAACACATGTTTAGCTCTGTGAGTCAAATTTATACATTACAAAATATTTTCAAAGATAGTTTGTTTTTAGTTTTTATCTCAGGATATTTGATTTTTCACTATAGGCTTCATAAAGCTAAGAAATGATCCTTTGTATATACTACATAAAGAGTGTTTCCAGTATTGTGATTCTAAACCCAATATCCATCTTGTTTGTTGGAGCTGGACATTACAATTCATCTTGACAGATAACTTATTTCTAGTTTTGTTGCAGGATATTTGGTTTTTCACTATAGGCTTCAATGGGAACAGAAGTGTTCCTTCGTATATAGTAACAAAAGAGTGTTCCAACCTGGTGAAGGATAATACATGTTTTATTCTGTTAGAAGAATTCACACATCACAGAGTATTTTCACAATACATTTTTTCTAGTTTAGCACAGGATATTCGAATGTTTACTATAGGCTTCTATGGACTCAGAAATGTCCATTTATATATACTACATTAAAAGTGTTTCCAAGCTAGTGAATCAAAACCCAGGTTCCATTCAGTGAAATAAAGCCACACATCACAAAGCATTTTCACAAATAGCTTGTTTCTAGTTTTTATTGTGGGATATTCCATTTTTCACTACAGGCTTTAATAGGCTCAGATATATCTCTTTGTCAATCCTACAAATAGAATGATTCTAACCTGTTGGATAAAACATGAATTTAACTCTGCGAGATGAATCCATACATCACAAAGCATTTTCATAGATAGCTTGTTTCTCTTTTTTGGCATGGGTTATTCAGTTTTTCACTATAGGTATCAATGAGCTCAAAAATGTTTCTTTGTAAATACTTCATAAAGAGTGTTTTCACTGGGGTCAATAAAACATAGGTTTTATTCTGGGAGATGAATTCACACATAACAAAGGATTTTGACATAGCTTGTTTCTAGATTTTAGCACAGAATATAATACGAAAAGAGTGTTTCCAACCTAGTGAATCAATACACGGGTTCCATTTGGTGAGATAAATCCATTCGTTTCAAAGTATTTTTACAGATATCTTGTTTCAGTTATGTGTGAAATATTTGCTTTTTCACTATAGGCCACATAGGGCTCAGAAGCATCGCTTCCAAGATTCTTCCAAAATAGTGTTTCTAACCTGGTAAATCAAAACACAGGTTCCATTCTGTGAGATGAATCCACACATTACAATGCATTTTGACAGACAGATTGTTTCTAGTTTTTACCATGGGATATTAGGTATTTCACCTTTGGCATCAATAAGAACAAAATTGTTTTGTATATACTAACAAAAGAGTTTTTCTAACCTGGTGAAGGACAACACAGGTTTCATTCTGTTAGAAGTTTCCACGCAACACACAGCATTTTCGCAGAGAGCTTGTTTCCAAACATCACAAAGCATTTTCACAGATAGCTTTTTTCTAGTTTTTATCACAGAATATTCCATTTATTTTTATTGGCCTCAATGGGCTCAAAAATATATCTTAGCTGATTCTACAGAAAGAGTATTTCCAACCTGATGAATCATAACAAAGGTTCCATTCTGTGAGATGAACCCACACTTCACAAAGCATTTCTAGTTCATATCACAGGATATTCAAGTTTTTCTTATTGGCCTCAATGGGCTTAGAAACATCTGTTTGTAGCTTCTACAAAAGGAATATTCAAACCTAGTTAATCAAAACACGTTCCATTCTTTGAGATGAACCTACACATCACAAAGTATTTCCAGATACCTTGTTTCTTGTTTTTATTGTGGATATTCTATTTCATTTGCTGAATCACAATAGGCTCAGAAATATCCCTTTGTAGATTCTACAAAGAGAATGTTTACAACCTGGTAAATCAAATTTTAGGTTCCATTCAGTGAGATGAATCCACTCATCATAAAACTTTTGAAAACATAGCTTGTTTCCAGTTTTTACTGTGGATTATTTGGTTTTTCACTGCAGTCCTCAATGAGCTTAGACATATCCCTTCACAGATTCTACAGCAAAAGTGTTTCCAGCTGGTGAATCAAAACACAGGTTTAACTCCATGAGAGGAAACCACATATAACAAAGCATTTTTACATATAACTTGTTACTAGTTTTTATTGTGAGTTACTTGGTTTTTCACTTAGGGTTCAATGGGCTCAAAATACCTAATGTAGATGATGAGGTGATGGATGCAACCAACCACCATGGCACATGTTTGCCTATTTAACAAATCTGCATGTCCTGCACATGTACCCCAGACTTAAAGTACAATAAATAAATAAATAAATAAATAAATAAAATATCCTAAAAAAGTCCCTTTGTACATTTTACAAAAATAGATCTTTTAAAATTTCTTTTTAAAAAATATTTTCTGAGACAGTCTTGCTCTGTCACGCAGGCTTGGAGTGCAATAGCATGATATGAGCTCACTGCATCCTTCGTCTCCTGGGTTCAAGCAATTCTGCTGCCTCGGCCTACTGAATAGCTGGGATTACAGGTACCTGTTTCATTCTCCAGCTAATTTTTGATTTTTAGTAGAGATGAGGTTTCACTCTGTTTGCTGGGTTGGTCTCAAACTCTTGACCTCAGGTAATATGCCTGCCTCAGCTTCCCAAAGTGCTGGGATTACAGGGGTGAGCCACTGTTCCCAGCAAAAAAGGCTTTTTTCAACATGGAGAATCAAATCACAGGTTCTATTCTGTGAGATGAATCTACATACCAGGGAACATTTTAACAGATATCTTGTTTCTAGTTTTTATTAAGGGATATTTGATTTTGTCTACAGGCCTCAATAGGCTTAGAAATGTCACTTTGTAGATTCTACAACAGAAATGTTTCCAACCTGGTGAATCAAAACACAGGTTTAACTCTGTGAAAGGAATCCACACCATCATAAAGCATTTTCACAGATCATTTGTTTCTAGCATTTATCGCAGGATATTCAGTTTTTAATGATAGGCATCTATGGGCTCAGAAATGTCCCATTGTAGATTTTAAAAAAGAGCTTTTCCACCCTAATAAAACAAAACAAAAGTTCCATTCTGGGAGATGCATCCACCCATCACCAGACATATTCTCAGATTGGTTGTTACTAGTTTTTCTCATGGGATATTCAGTTTTTCCCTATAGGCTTCAATGGGCTCAGGAATGTCCCTTTGTAGATTCTACAAAAAAAGAGTGTTTGCCACCTGGTGAATCAAAACACATTTCCATTCTGTGAGATGTATTCACACATCACACAGCATTTTCAGAGATAGCTTGTCTAATTTTTATTACAGGATATTTGGTTTTTCACTATAAGCTTCAGTGGGCTCAGAAATGTTAATTCATAGATTATACAAAAAGAGATTTTCCAACCTTCTGAATAAAAAGACAGGTTTTATTCTGAGAGTTGAATCCATATATCCAAAGCATTTTACACATCGCTTGTTTCCATTTTTTATTGCAAGGTATTGGGTCTTTCACTAAAGGCTTCAATGGTTTAGAAATATACCCTCATAGACTCTACAAAAAGAGTGTTTTCAATGTGGTGAATCAAAACTCAGGTTTAACTTCATGCGATGAATCCACGCATCACAAAGCATTTTTATAGATAGTTTTTTTCTAGTTTTATCGTGGGATATTCGGTTTTTCCCTATAGGCCTCAATGGGCTCAGGAAAGTCCCATCATAGATTCTACAAAAACAGTAGTTTCAACCTGTGAATCAAAACAAAAGTTTCCTTGTGTAAGATGAATCCACACATCACAAAACATTTTCACAGATAGCTTGTTTCCAGTTTTTATTGTGGGATATTCAATTTCTCACTATAAGCCTCAATTGGCTCAGAAATGTCCCATGATAGATTCTACAATAAGAGTGATTTCACTTTGCTGAAATGAAACACAGGTTCCATTCTGTGAGATGCATCCACACATGACAAAGCATTTTCACAGATAGCTTCTTTTCAATTTTTATTGTGGAATATTCCATTTTATCTTATGTGCATCAATGGGCTTGGAAATGTCCCTTCATAAATTATGCAAAGGGAGTGTTTCCAACTTTGTGAATCAAAACACAGTTTCCTTTTAATGGCTTCCTTCAAATATGTTGATAAATAATGAGAACAATTTTGTTATATCTAACCCTTATTTAAAAACTTTAATTCTGAGTAAACAAGTGTATGGGTAGAATGTAGGAGGTGAGATATATTTATTATCTAGCAATAAAATTAGTTTAGAATGATTGCCTTCTGTTTACATGACATTAGTTTATCTGAATTCTTATGAAGATCAAATTAACATCCATCATTTAAATGTTTGTAATTATCTATTATCTGTCTTTGAAATTAACTTTTGTTAAACTGCTCCTATAATATGGCATTTTTTAAAAAGGCAAGCAATCAATGCTTAAAATAAATATCTGAAAATCTCAGGTTTATAAATGCATAGTGACATGGTTTATTAATCACTGCAATGAAATTAACAGTATATAGTTAAGATGAAATCATTCAGTTCATGGGCTTGAAGAATATCAAAGAGACATTTAAATGTATTAATGTGATCTAATATAAATCTAGATTTAAACTTTAAACAAAATTATGAGGTTTAATAAAATTCACCCTAAGTATAAAATATGGGGCTTTGGCCAGGCACAATGGCTCACACCTATAATCCCAGCGCTTTGGAAGTCCAACACAGGCAGATCACTTGAGGTGGCAAGTTTGAAACCATTCTGGCCAACATGGTGAAACCCTGTCTCTACTAAAATTACAAAAAAGTAGCTGGGCAGTGGCGGTGCATGCCTGTAATCCAAGCTACTTAGGAGGCTGAGGCAGGAGAATCACTTGATCCTTGGAGGTCAAGGTTGCAGTGAGCCGAGATCAGGCCACTTCACTCCAGCCTGAGAAATAGTGTAAGACTACACCTCAAAAAAAATAAAAAAGAATATTTTTTTCTAGCAAATCCAAGTAATGCACCTGAGAAACTTCAGAATGAGCAACTCAAAAACAACTATGTTTATTGGTGACAAAAAGAAAGTGAAACTATGACATTGGACTACACATACAGATAACCAATTATGATTCAGAATAGCTAGAGATGGTTATTTTACTCATGTTTTAAAATTAAATTATCTGAGACAGAGGCTTAGTTGCACTTTTAAAGTTTCAGGACTTACATTTAAGTCTTACATGTATTTTAAGTTGATATTTGCATACTGTGTGAGATAAAGGTCTAATTTCTTTATTGTGCATGTGGACATCCAGTTTCCCCAACACAATTAATTTTGTTCTTTCTCCATATGTGTTTTTGGCTCTTTTATCAAAAATCAATTGCTGTAAGTGCATAGATTGATTTCTTTGCTCTCTGTTATGTTTTACTGGTGTACACATCTGTTATTTTATGTAAATATCATACTGTATTTATTACTAGAGCTTTTCAATAAAATTTTAAGAATGTGTGATGCCTCTAAATGTTTTCCTTTTTCAGAATTGTATTGGCTTTTCAATTTTTTTTTCAGCTCCACATGGATTTAAAATCACTTTTCTGTTTATGTAAAGAATGCCATTGGAATTTTGAGAGAGATTGTGTTAAATCTGAATGTTGCTTTGCTAATATGGACATTTGTGAAATATTAATGGTTCCAATTCATGAGCATAAGATATCTTTCCATTTGTTTGTGTGATTTTCAAATTTTTTATTGCTGTTTTATTAAGTATATAGATTTGTATTTGTTTTCACACTGCTGTAAAGATACTACCTGAAACTGGGTAATTTACAAACAAAGAGGTTTTATTGACTCACAGTTCCTCACAGCTTGGGAGACCTCAGGAAACTTATGAATATGACAGAAGGTGAAGGGGAAGCAGGTACCTTCTTCTCAAGTCATTGAAAGAGAGAGAGAGTGAGGAAGTACCACACATAAAATCATCAGCTGTCATGACAACTCCCTCAGTAACAAAATAGTAGTATGAGAGAAACCACTCCCATGATACAATCACCTCCCACAGGTCCCTCCCTTGACTTGGGAGATTACAATTCAAAACAAGATTTGGGTGGTGACACAGAGCCAAACCTTATCAAGATTTTTCATCTCTTTAGTTACATTTATTCCCAGGTATTTTTGTTTTTTGTTTTAATGCTGTCATAAATGCAATTTAAAAAATTTTTTTATCTTGAGAAATTTAAGGATAAATGATTTCTTTTTCAGCTAGATAATTATTTATATATAAAATGCCTATGATTTTTAAGTTGATTTTTTATTCTGCAACTTTACAAATTTTGTTTATTAGTTCTTATAGTGTTTTGTGAAATCTTTGTGATTTTTACATGTAGAATTATATCAAATTATTTTACCTACAAGACAAAAAATAGAAATAATAGCTTCCAAATTGAAAATAAATAAATAAAATTATCACAATTTTTATGTTCCTAATTTATAGTGACTAATTAGGAAAGCAAACACAAGCACATTTTAAACTTTTAAAACTTACACTGTTAACATTAGTAAATGGAATTTCAAAAAATGTTCCTAATGTACCATCAACATTTATGTGTGCAACTTATGCTACTTTTTGAAAAATAGAGTTCTATGCTTTCTATTCTCTTTCAATTCTACAAATTGTTAAAACTTTGGATTGGGGCAGGGCATGGTGGCTCACTCTTGTAATCTCAGAACTTTGAGAGGCCAAGGCAGTTGGATCACCTGAGGTCAGCCATTCAAGACCAACCTGACCAACATGGCAAAAACTCATCTCTACTAAAACTTAGCCTGGAATGGTGGCTTATGCCTGCAATCTCACTGATTGGGGAGGCTGAGGTAGTAGAATCACTTGAACCTGGGAGGCAGAAGTTGGAGACAGTCAAGATCAGGCCACTGCACTCTACCCTTGGAGACAGGGTGAAACTTCATCCAAAAAACAAAAAAAAAAAACAAAAACAAAAAAGCTTTGGATTGAAGTAAACTATTTTATACTAATTTTTGTTGTTTCCAAAATGTCAAAATTAAAGCATTCTAGAAGATTATTTGATTTTTGAAGAATTTTAGGTTTGGGGGTACATATGCATGTTTGTTACATGAGTATATTGCATAATAGTAGAGATTGGTTTTTTGAAGAATTTTAGGTTTAGGGGGTACATATGCATGTTTGTTACATGAGTATATTGCAAAATAGTAGAGATTGGGCTGCAGGTGTGCCCATCATACAAATATTGAAGATTGTGCCCAATAGGTATTTTTTTCAACCCTCCCCTTCCTCCTACCCTTCCCCCTTAGCAATGTCCAGTGTCTATTATTTATAACTTTATGTTCATGCATAGTCATTGGTTAGCTCCCTCATATAAGTGACAACATATGAGATTTTATTTCTGTTTCTGAGTTAGATCACTTAAGATAATGGCTTTAAATTCCATCCATGTTGGTGTGAATGGCATGGTTTTATTATTTTTATGGCTGCATAGTATTCCATGATGCATATATGCCATATTTCTTTATTCAGTCAATCATAGATGGACACAGAGGTTAGTTCCATGATTTTGCTATTCTGTATATTGATGTGATGAACACACAAGTGCAGATGTCTTATTTATATAATTGATTATTTTCTTTTGGGTAGACACCCAGTGTAAGATTTCTGGGTTGAATGATGGCTCTGTTTTTAGTTCTCTGACATATTTCCATACTGTTTTCTATGGAGATTGAGCTAATTTACATTCCCACCAGGAATATATAAGCGTTCCCTTTTCTCTGCATCCACATCAACATCTGCTGTTTTTTGAATTTTTAATAATAGGTATTCTGACTGATAGGAGATGATATCTCAGTGTGGGTTTAATTTGCATTTTTCTAAAGATGAGTAATGATAAGCATTTCTCCACATTTTTGCCTTCTTGTATTTTAGTAATTATTTGCATGTCTTTTTATCCTCTTCTCTCCAAGTATTTCAGTAATTTTTTAAATTATCTAATATAAAATAGAAAAAAAAGTTAAAATTGTTTTGAGTAAGTGTCAATAACAGTGGGCAATTTTAACTTCCCAGGCATCATTTGCTCATGTACTTTTGCTTGTTGCCACAAACACACATATGAAACACAAACACAATATTCATATTTATATATAAAACTCTGAGATTAAATTTATTTATATTTATGTTATTTGTGTTTTATTTTTTATTCTCATGTGAGATAAGGCAAGTCCCTTCCACCTATGAGTCTAAAAAGTCAAAAGCAAGTAAGCTACGTTCAAGATACAATGGAGATACAGGCATTGGGTAAATACTCCCATTCCAAAAGGGAAAAATTGACCAAAACAAAGAGGCTACAGGACCTATGCAAGTCTGAAACCAAGCAGGGCAGCCATTAAACATTGAAGCTTCAAAATAATCTTTGACTTCATGTACCACGTCCAGGGTGGTTTAAGGGGTGGACTCTCAAAGCCTTAGGCAGCTCCAACCCTGTGGCTTTGCAGGGTCCAGCCCTCATGGCTGCTCCCATGGGCCTGCATTGAGTGCCTATGGCTTTTCCAGTTACAGGGTGCAAGTTGTTGGTGGCATTGCCATTTTGTGGTCTGGAGGATGGTGGCCCCCTTCTCATGGCTCTTCTAGGCAGTGACCCAGTGAAGACTCTGTAATGGGGGCTCCAACCTCACATTTCATCTCCACACACACTCTCTTTACATACACACACACACACACACACGCACATACACACACACACATAGAATGAGAGAGAGAGACATATATACAGACTCTTCAGATTTTATCATAATTTCTGTTGGTCTTCTTTTAATAAATTCTATGTTGATCTCTATACTGTATTCTGTAATTTTCTCAAATATATTTTCAAAAATAATTCCAATTATATATACTTAATTAACTCTTTGATTACCCACTGAATTTTGTTTTTAACTATTTTGTTATTTTTATCTTAGTGGTTTACTCTTTGATATTTAAATAATTCTGTTTACCTATTTTAAATTCAATTTCTAAAATAAAGTAAAATTTTAAATCTTATGTTTTGTACTGTCTTGATGTATATTGTAAGTATTTTCTGTTTTCTGAATTTTATGTTGCTGTGGAATTAACACTTTATAGTAAATTACTTTATGTTTTTATTTTTGATAATATTTTCATGCACAGATAATCCTAGATTTAAAGAGATTTAAGGGAATATTTAAAAAGATATTTTTCTCTTCTCTTACATTTTGTAAGTATTTTAAAACTATTTTTCTTTTATTTTAGTTTTTTTTTTCTATGTGTCATTGGGGTTTTACCAGTCTAATACTGGCTCATAAAATAGCTACTTAGATTGGGAATTCTTTACCTTTATAGAAAACATACATTTGGACTATTTGCTAATAAGTAATATACAGTACATACATACTGGTTAATTTTTAACTAGAATGATTGTGTTTGTATATGTTTATAGATATATATCCCTCTGTTACATGGAATTGTAAACTTATTTTGGCTTTTAAGAATCTATGTTATTTGATTTATTGACTCACTTATTAATCTTTAGTTTCTTTGGCAACTAGTATAAAATTTCTAGAGCATTTTCTTTATACTATGGTCTTAATTGCAAATGCTGACCTTGCTCCCCACAATGCTCCTGATCTTATAGCCACCTTAATTTTCAGGCATTGGTCATAATATAGAATCTAAACTCTTCTTCTTATGCAACATTGGTTGATGGTTTGTTGTCTTTTGATTAATTGTCTTCTCTACTTAACCAGTTCTGTAATGCATTTAATTATTACTTTAGATGAGCTTGTATTTCCATTATTTATATGTTTTCACAAAGAACTTCTTTTTATTAGGCTCTGCATTTCCAGAACTAGCAGCCACTGCTATACTTATTTTATTTTAGCCGTGTAGTTTTTTTAAAGTCTAAAACAATTTTGAATTAAAAATTGCAATATTGTGAGTAGACAGTTGTCATATATGTTATTTCTTTTAAAATTATTTTTTCTTTTATAGCCACTAAGTAAATTAAATATATGCTTTTTTTGTTAAAAATTTTCTACCACTTTTTACACAGGCTGATCGATGGATTTATCAATCTTCACTTTTAATCGTCTATATTGAGAAATTCAGTGTTATGTTTAAATGAAAAATAAAATAAATGATTACTCAATTACCATTTAGACCAGAAAGACTTTAGTCAAACCTTTAAGATTGTATCATATATAAATGATGTATTCAACCTGTGCATATATATATATATAAAATCTTTGTTTAAAAAATGTAGGTAGATATATGACTATTGAAGATAATATACATAGAAAATTGACACATATTTTCACATTTTCAGTTCTGCAGAAATATTTTTCAAAGTATAAAAAACTCAAAGAAAAAATATTTACTTTAGAAGCACTGACGATTTTAACAGTTGTTGAATTATTAAATGCAATTTTAAGACTATGCTATCTTTATTGATATACTTCTTATAAATCTAGAAAAAAGCTCGTAAAAATTATCATGTGAATCTTGAAATTCTCAAGGGCTACCTTAACAGCTGAGCTTTTGAAAGATATACTTTTTTTTTTTCATTTTCATTTTTTTTTTTGCATAAATGAAACTGGAGTCATTTTATTCTTTTCAGAAGTATTACTCCCTATTTCTACTTGTAGCACAGCACATTGCTTGTCAGGAAAAGTCATCATCTAGCAGATCAAAATATGTTTATATCATTTTTATGGGCTCCTTCTAATGGATGCACGTCATCAAAAAAAATCATTTTGATGTTATTTTTATGCTGTACAATGATGTTGCATAGTCTATATGAGATTTTTCCATTTATAAGCATTACAAAAATTTACATATAAAGTGGGATAGTCCAAAAAGTGCCACATCATTAAGTTAAAGCATTGCACACCATACCCATTAGTTTAAGATTCTGTTTCATTTCTTTAGTTAAGCAATTTCTGTATGCTATCATACTTGCACAGAAAAGCACAGAAAAACAAGAAGCTGTAAAATTTACTATATGAGATACACTGTTTCATTAAAGGTATGGTTTTGTTTTCGCTAATGTTCCTAGCACTTTTATTGGATAGCCCTAAATGTTTCTGTGCTTTAAATAGTTTCACCCGGCGTTAGTAATGAGGATAGCACGTTAGTGGAACACATGCCAGTCTGGAAAAGATATGTCCTCCTTAAAATAGTCATTATCTTCAATCTTCACTATTGAATTTTGTGATCTTTTACTTCATCGGGATATAAAGAAATTGACTTGGAGAGTACATTGGATTCAGTACATTTATTGCTTAAGTACACTAATAAACCTGGATAATAGGGAATCTACTTGTCCTCTTTCCTTACTCCCCACATATTCTGGTCTTGATTTTAATAATTAGAATAATTTTATTCAAACGTGTTTTTCATCTCACTAACTCTTTAGGACACCATGTGGGGTCTAAAAGAAATGTCTATGGTATTTGTATTAAATAACGTTAAAACTAAGATTCTCAACTTGGTTTCAGAAGAGTGCAGTTCTCTGTTCCTGAGATCAACCTGATAATCTTCATTATTCATCATCTTTCTGTATGCTCAAATTACTGGAGAAAACATGGTTCTCTGTACATATGTCTCTCAGTTTTCTTGACTAACTTAAGCCAAGAATCTTTAATAATACCATAATTTTTATGTACAGTCAGCTTCTCAGTGTAAAATTCTTGTGTGTAAGTAAGCTAGATAATAAGGATGGTGCCAGAACGACTTAAACACTCAGGAGTCTTAAGTGATTTATTTACTCACTAACTGTATCGGTTTGTAATGCATGTATTAATACGTAATGGGAATCCCAATTAAGAATGCCTTATGTCACCCCAAAACATCCATTTATCTTTTTAAGTGTTATGTTATTAATATTTATCTTTTTGCTCCAATATCCTTTGCATATGGTGCTTCCTTCCCACATGATTTCAGTTGGATACTGTACCTTCAGACATGGGCTCCCTAGAAAATATTCAATGATTGTCACTCTTGGTAATTGGACTGATCCCTAATAGAGTATATGGATAATAGCAAGAACACAATAAATACCATTTAAATCAATAAAACAGAAATTTATTTATTACTGCCATGTTAAATGATCTTATTGTACATCTTCACTCTGTTTACTCAAAATATATGCGAAATATGTCATCAAATTTCTCTTCACTCTTTTTTGTTTAAATCACACATTTATTTTTTTTCAATTCATACTACCAAGTAAGAGGTTAACAATTGAAAGAAAACAAATGAAGATTTACTCAATATGTGAATAAGTTAAGAATAAATGGATAAAAGAATGAGTGAGTGAATAGTGAAATTGTTTGATCCACTTATATTGAAGCAACAGTTTTTATTTACATCAAATCAAGTAGAAACATGAGGCCTTCCACATTGCAATAGAAACCAATAAAAGGAAACATAATAAGTGATTTTTGCATTTGGAAAAGCAGAACAATTTCCCACTAGGCTTCCATGACTCCATTTCTTGAGAATGGAAAAACTAATAATATAAACTCTATATAATTTTTCCCATTTTCCTCCTTTGAGCAGTATGTATTTGAATTTAATTGCTTTGTCATCCTACTGATACTGAATCATTATCTATGATGTATCCTACTCTGTCTATATGCAGATCTCTGTCATTCTTATTTTAATCTTTCCTCTTTCTATTATTATTCCTTTTCACACTTGAGAAAATTTAGGAGCGTGAAGGGTAAGTGACTTCTCCAAAGTATTTAGCTAGAAAGTTGTCTAACTGGGATGCAAGCCAATCTATCTATCTCTGTTGTTGTCAAACAAACACTACGTTCATTTCTTTTCCTTTTCCTATCTTTTTTTTTTTTTCTTTTCAGATGGAGTCTCGCTCTGTAGCCCAGGCTGGGGTGCAGTGGTGTGATCTCTGCTCACTACAATTTCTGCCTCCTTGGTTTAAGTGATTCTACTGTTTCAGTCTCCTGATAACTGAGACCACAGGTGCCTGACACCATACTAATTTTGTATGTTTCATAGGGATGGGGTTTCACCATGTTGGCCAGGCTGGTCTTGAACTCATGACCTCAGATGATTCTTCTGCCTTGACCTCACAAAGTGCTGGGATTATAGGCATGAGCCACCACCCTCAGTCTTTTCCTGTGTTGACTCCTCTTTTCAACTTTATATATTGTGAAATCACAGAGATGTCTGTAAGACAAATATTTCTTCCTTTATTTTTATTTTAATTATTTTTAAGGCAAAGTCTTTCTCTGAAACCTAGGTTGGAGAGCAGTGACATGCTCATAGCTCACTGCAGCCTCAATCTCTGGGGTCAAGTGGTCATCCTGCCTCAGTCTCCCAAGTACGTAAGACTCCAGGTATGCTCAACCATGCTGGATATTTTTATTTTTTAGTTTTTGTAGAGACGGCGTCTTGTTATGCTTCCCAGGCTGGTCTCAACCTCCTGGTATTAAGCAATTCTCCCACCTTAGCCTCCCAAAGAACTGCAATTACAGGCATGAGCCACCACACCCATCCAGACAAATATTTTTAATAAGTGGTAGAAATGTATATTTTTATCCAAGAGGAATAGTAGAATTTGAAGGAGCCTAGTCAGAAGGCATGAGCATGCAAGTGAGTTAGGAAATCATGTTAACAAAGAAGAATAGTGGGAGAATAAACACAGAAACAAGCAAGAGGGCAAAAAGCAAAACTCTGGGAAGTTCCAATATGTAAAGCACAGGCAAATACAGTACAGGTTTAGTGAAGTGAGACAGAAAGGAGTAGAAAAGGAAGAGAGCAATGTTTGTAATCTATAACGTTTGAAGCAAGAATGATGATATTCAGCCATCATTCTCTGAGCCTGGAAATATGACAGGTTCTACGAATGTGGGGCAGTCAACTGAGAACTTATGGGTTCTGTGTGTCATAATGCTTATAGTCTATGAAATATATTCAATTGAATATATAATCACATTACACAAACTCTGCAGCTGTGGTAAGCAATGTGAGCTGTAGCAGCACAAAGAGGCACTAGTATTGTGCATTACACACACACATACATATATGTATACATCCACACATATGTATATGTGTATATATACTGCAGAATATATAGATTTTTATATATTGCAAATAATCAGATACATACTTATAAAAAGAATAATAATTACTTGAATCTGAAAGGATGGAAAAAAGTTAATTGGTCGAAGGGGTTATGGTAAAGTGAACCATTATCTTCAGGATAAAGTTAATTAGTTAATCTAGGTAGAAATTTTGATATATACACACATATATACATGTTACATACACGCACACACATACACATACACGTGTGTGTGTATATGTATGTATAGGTGGACAGGAATATATATATAAACGTATGTGTATATATAAAAATCCAGAGACTTCCGCAAAGGCAGCTGAATAGGAACAGCTCCAGAGTGCAGTTCCCAGTGAGAGCAATGCAGAAGGAGAGTTACCTCTGCATTTCCAACCAAGGTACCAGGTTCATTTCAATGGCACTGGTTGGACAGTGGGTATAGCCCAAGAAGGGCAAACCAATGAATGGTGGGGTACTGCCTCACCCAGGAAATGCAATGAGTTCAAGGATCCCCTTCCTACCCAATGGAGATTATCAGGGACATTTCTGACCACTCTGGTGCTCTGGTTTGGATGCTGTGCTTCTCCTGTGGTCTTTGCAGCCCACAGACCAGGAAAAAATTCTGCAGCCCTTTTATGCTAAAAACTCTCATTAAATTAGCTATCAGTGGAATGTATCTCAAAACAATAAGTGCTATTTATGACAAACCAACAGTCAATATAGTACTAAATGGGCAAAAACTGGAGGCATTCCCTTTGAAAACTGGCACTCGACAAGGGTGTTCTTTCTCATCATTCCTATTCAACATAGTATTGAAAGTTCTAGCCAGAGCAATCAGGCAAGAAAAAGAAATAAAGGATATTCAATTAGGAAAAGAGGAAGTCAAATTGTCTCTGTTTGCACATTATATGATGGTATATTTAAGAGACCCCATCGTCTCAGCACAAAATCTCCTTAAGCTGATAAGCAACTTCAGCAAAGTCTGAGGATACAAAATCAATGGGCAGAAATCACAAGTATTCCTATACATCAATAAGAGATAAACATAGAGCCAATAATGAGCAAACTCCCACTCACAATTGCTACGAAGAGAATAAAATACATAGGAATACAACTAACAAAGGATTTGAAGTTCCTCTTCAAGGAAAACTACAAACCACTGCTCAAGGAAATACGAGAAGAAAGAAACAGATGCAAAAACATTCCATGCTCATGGTTAGGAAGAATCAATATCATGAAAATGGCCATGCTGCCTAAAGTAATTTATAGATTCAATGTCATCCCCATCAAACTACAATTGACCTTCTTCACGGAACTGGAAAAAAATCACCTTAAACTTCATATGGAACCAAAACAGAGCCTGCATAGCCAAGACATTCTTAAGCAAAAAGAACAAAGTTGGAGGCATCATGCTATGTGACCTCAAACTATACTACAAGGCTACAGTAATCAAAACAGCATGGTACTGACACCAAACCAGAGATATAGACCAATGGAAAAAACAGAGGTCTCAGAAACAACACCACACATCTACAACCATCTGATCTTGACAAACATGACAAAAACAAGCAATGGGGAAAGGATTCCCTGTTTAATAAATGGTGTTGGGAAAACTGGCTAGCCATGTGCAGAAGGCTGAAACTGGACCCCTTACTTACATCTTATACAAAAAATATCTCCAGATGGATTAAAGATTTAAAGATAAGACCTAACACCTTAAAAACCCTAGAAGAAAACCTAGGCAATACCATTGAGGACATAGGGATAGGGAAGGACTTCATGACTAAAACACCAAAAGCAATGGCAACAAAAGCCAAAATAGACAAATGAGATCTAATTAAACTTAAGAGCTTCTGCACAGCAAAAGAAACAATCATTAATCTAAACAAAATTTGGCAATTGTTGTGATTGCATATTAAGATTTTAATTGTTTTATATTTATATAGAATATAAATATAGATATTTAAATATAGATTATATCTATTATAAAAATAGATAGTAGATTGGTGCAAATGTAATTGTGACTTTGGCCATGACATTTAATCACCTTATGCTGTATATAATTGAGATTATAATTTTTTTTTCAGTATTCCACGTGCTGTATTATGGGGCTTAAACTATGTGATAGAGTTTAGTGTTAAGGGAGAACATGTTTTACAGTTTGCCATAGAGACAATAATGGTAATGCAGTCTTTTGTAAAGAAAGAAAAATAGGACCAAAGGTGTAATCACAGACACTATAACTTTTATGATTTGTTGGATATGAGTCAACGAAATTAAGCATGATGAAAAACAACAGGGTTTTGAAGGGAGAAGATAAGTTCATATTGGGTCATACTGCGTTGATGAATCTTTATGAGCTGCTGAAGGAGATACCAAGAGAGATGAAGCGAAATAAAGCTCAGTGAGATAGAGGTAAAGTAGCTACAGAGTCTGTGAACTATTAGCACACACATGGGTGTAGCCAGATTCATTACTGTGGAAACAGCTGCAGGAGGAAATCATGTATGATGAGGAGAGATAAGCTAAACACTTTTGTGGAAATATAGAATTACTTACATATAAAAAGAGCTTAATTGCAACTCAGAATCAATAATAATTAATCTAAACAAACTAAAGAAAATTTGGCAATTGTTATGATTCCATATTAAGATTGTAATTGTTTTATAAGTCACCCAGTGCAATAGCATTTAATAGATGATTAACTAGACATTTTTAAAAACTAAGGCAGTTGAAGCAGGGTGCCACATTTTAATGCAAACTAGAAACATCTGGCTTTGTATAAACATACATATTTGTTTCACTCTTCTAGAAATGAACCATTAGAATATGCAGTATTTACTAAAACATAACTAATTCTTACAATGCCCTGGATGTTACTAGACATTTGAAATCTTTATTATTCTCCAGGAAAAAAATAATTTTTGATTCATGAATATACCCATATTGGGAAAATATTTAACTTGTGATATAAAAAACATACACAGTGCATTAATATAGCTCTTAAGAACATAAAAAAATTTATAATATTCAAATTTTCATCTACTGTTTCTTAGATACATGTGATTAGGTAAAAATCATGGTTTTAATGTGTTAGGGAACATTCCAGGAGACACTGTGAGAAGTGTAAGAATTTTTATCAAGTTACTAATAATAAATATTTTAAGTTGGTATAATGTAGAACTAAGTGCAGTGGCCAAAGACATATCTATTTAACACTCAGAAAAAAGAAAAACCAATTTTATTTGTTTAGAATTAGAACACAATCCAGAATATCCTATCTGTTGTCACATAGCTTGTAATTACACTGCAGAATGCTGTGACTTAGTAAGTCTCCCCAAGTCTTAAACATGCTCACTCAACAATGGTGCAATTTTAAAAAGAAATTGTTACAAAGCCAGAAAAAATAAGTAAAAATAAAAGACACAAAAGCACTTTTATATCTTATATTTTTCTCTACTATAGTTATACTTTATTGGTCAAAACATCTGAAATTTTTTTGCAATGAAGAGTGAAGTGGACATTTGAATTCCTCAGGATTTTGAAATAATATTTAATATAGAAAAGTTTTACATCATACAATATTTTCAAGAATATAAAGATGCTGACATATAGAAAGAACAGTAACTCTTGAGATATTAAAGAAATATATATCTTTCTCTCTCTGGCTAATTTTCCCCTCTAAAGAAGTACCCACAATGGCTGCTAGAATAAGGATAAGAATGAAGACTGATCTTAACTGCTTCCTGCTGAGAGAGGATGCTGTTTTGGGGAAAACAGCAGTCAGAGCTTCCTCGGGGACTTATCTCATATTTACCAGCAGGCCATTGTTTGAGGCTCCAATTGCATAACTGTTTGGAATTTAATGACCTGAAGGCAAGAAGACACAAACCAGATTATTAGAAAACATGTATCAAAATGAAACAGGGGGAGGAGTAAGGATAGGTAAAAAATTACAAGGCCTTTTATCAGTTTGCACAGGGAGAGGGAAGCCAAAACCCTAACTTGTAAAAAGAAAAAAAAAAATTCCACGTCAGGTTTCTGAGTCCGCTTCCCTGAGCCCAATCCTAAGCCAACTAGTTTCAGGTTTGGAAAGGTAACTCTTTCCAGTTTGGTGGATGCATCTCAGGGGAGTGTCCCATATTAAGAAGACACAATTACCTAACAGCAAAGAGAGGACATCATTACTCCGTTAAAGTAATGGAGTTCAATTAAAGCTTCTTCCAATATATATTACATTCATTTCTTTGTTAGGAGTTTTCATTTAAAAATGAAATTATTTTGCTGCAACTATTTTTGTGTTTTCCTTGAGTGTTTAATTACTTTTTATATATGTATATGTCTTAAATGATTATTATATTATTGTTTTGCTTCCAATCAGCAAACAAGCCAAACCAAATAAATTAAAACTAATGAAAATTTTCAACAATTAAACTATGGAAGGAGGAGCAAAAAATATTTTTAATATAAAACTTATTTATAAATAGTAAAATTGTGATTAATTTTTAGAAGTAGGCATTATTTACCTTTGCAGATTATGGATTTGGCTTATATGTATTTAAGCATTTAATTTAGAAATAAAAGCTCATAGTCACAAATCGAATGAGCACTCAAGCAAGTAGTTTTCTCAGCAAGCCAAATTTATTTCTCTAGAAGGGTGCTGCTCATAAGCCTGGCTGCCAGGAGAGCACACCGAGCCACGGAGAGCAAGGGTTTTTATTCCTATTGCAATTTGTCCTTACCACTATGTCCTGCCCCCATTGGCTGGAGCTGAACTGCACGATCTAAATTAAATCCCATTGGCTAACTTGGAGAGTGCAGGAATGGAGTTACACTGGTGGGAAAGGTACTTTCAACAGGAAGAGCTGTTACAATGAGAGGAGTAATTTTCAGAGAGAGTAGCAGATGTGGAATGTGGGCTCTATAGATAAGAACTGGTGGGAAAATGTTCCCTGAGCCCAGGGCAGGGAGACACAGAGAGTGAGGAAGTCTGGCTTTGAAAACTGGGAATAAAGAACAAGGAAACTTAAACAAGCTAAACTTTTGGAGAACTTCTTACTGTGTTTAACAAACATATTTTACTGTTCTTACACACCTTGTATGTAAATCTTTCTTCAGAAGTTTTAATTACATGCTATAATGGTAACTCCTAGTAATTTTAACTTTATAATGTAAAACCTGGTAAGTTGTTTAAATTGTGAGCTAGGTGCATACTTAAGGGTGTGGTTAGTTCCATATATCCCCAGACCTTACCAATTGTGAAGTGTGCAAGCCAAATAGTTCCCCAAACTCCAAAAGCAGTTTGTAACCTTAAAACGCTTAGCAAATGTTGCCTTTGACCTGCATAATTTAGTCTGCCTATTTACATTTTAAAGACATCTGCTTTTCACCAATAATATTTGACTGCTTTTATTTCTCAAAAATTAAAGTCACAGGAACCAAAGGATACCACTGCTTTTATCTTCCCTTTAAAAAAATAGTACATCCAAGTGCTTGTCTTTTTTTTTTTTTTTTTTTTTTTTTTGGAGATGGAGTCTCACTCTGTTGCTCAGGCTGGAATGCATTGGCATGATCTCAGCTCACTGCAACCTCTGCCTCCCAGGTTCAAGCAATTCTTCTGCCTCAGTCTCCCAGGTAGCTAGGACTACACGTATGTGCCAACATGCCAGCCATTTTTTTGTATTTTTTGTAGAGACAGGCTTTTGCCATGTTGCTAATGCTACTCTACAACTCCTAAGCCCAAGTGATCCTCCCACCTCAGCCTCTCAAACTGCTGTGATTACAGATGCGAACCACCACACATGGCTTGAGTTCCTTCTTTTGCTTGTTTTCTCCGATTCCTTCTTGCTTCTCCTTCTTTGTAACACAGATTTGGATTCAGAGTGATTTTATAACTTTGATACTTCTTAAAAGAAATATGAGTAAAATTTCTTAAAATTGTATTTTGTTATATATAAGGCAGCTTCATTAGATATACTCTTATTTCATCTATTACTAAGAAAGAAAAAGCACTTCTAGTGAAATTATAATTTTTTTTACTATGTTTTTCTCATGCAACATTGCCTCCTGTACTATCAAAATTGTTGTGGTTCATCATTTCTTAAAAGAGTGCTCTAGTACTGTCCCAAATATTTCATCTCAATCTTGACAATCCTTACTCAATTGTTCATGACGGCAGTAAAACAATGAAATAAAAATTAAGCAGAAATTTATTTAAAAGGAAACATAATTATTGATGCTCATATTTCAATGATAGTGAAAACATAAGAATAGTTATATGCTATTTCATATCTGCCCAGGCAAATACAAGAATGGCTGTAGTTTGGCCAGCAAAAATCTTTTAAACTTTCTTGATGAAAATTAATTCAATTTGAAAAAAAATAAAATTGATGAAATACACAACATGAAACATGTAACTTAGTAGGTAAACTCTATGCACAGTTACCAAAGGTGTAAGAGTTAGTGTTTTTAAATTATATTTGGCCAATCAAGATATATCCCAACTGGCTATATTTGGCATGTTGCATCACTTTAAGCACATTACTTCCAAATCATACACAAGCAATCTGAAAGGCATTATTTGGTTTTTTAATCTCAAAAATAAATAAATAAATAAGAAATAAAAATTAATGTTCCAGCAGATGTCATGATATTATTTCTAGACACCTCCAAAAGAGTGAGAACCTCATTCCTCTAACTTATTGGAATGCTGATGGAGACAATTTCAACCTAAATTCCTCTCAAGTCCCTCTCTGGTATTTGCTCTCAGCTGAACAGAGCTGCCTTGTCCAAGGTAATACCCCCTCACCAGGGCGGCTTACATGCCCTACCTAGTGGAACACTCATTGGCTTTACACAAATTATAAAGCATTACTTACATTCTACCATATATATTGAGCTTAAATCTGACAATAACAAAGGACAAAGTAATTCTTGACATGGTAGAGCTAAAAATTCATCCCTCTTTCATCTTCAAGGGACTCATCTTACATGTAATGACACCCGTATCCTCAGAGTGAAGGATTGGAGAGAAGATCTATCATCCAAATGGAAAACAAAAGAGAGCTGATGTCACTATTCTTATCTTAATTGAATGTGAAGAGAGAGAGAGAGAAAGAGAGAAACAAAGAGAGAGAGAGGGAGTCTTGCTCTGTTGTCCAGGCTGGAGTGCAATGGCACAATCTCAGCTCACGGCAACCTCCACCTCCCAGGTTCAAGTGATTCTCATGCTTCAGCCTCCAAGTATCAGGGATTACAGGAAAGTAACACAACTCCCAGCTACTTTTGTATTTTTAGCAGAGAAAGGATTTCAAAATGTTGGCCAGGCTGGTCTTGAACCCCTGACCATCCGCCTCCCTTGATCTCCCAAAGTGCTGGTATTACTGGTGTGAGCCACTGTGCCCAGCCAATACTTTAAGCCAACAACGGTAAAGAAGGACAAAGTAGGGCACGACACAGTGAGAAGACTTAGCTATCATAAATATATATGCACCCAACTTTGGAACACTAAGATTTATAAAACAAGTTCTTTTAGCTTTACACAGCTATGCAGTAATAGCAGAGGACTTCAATACTCCACTGACAGCTTTAGACAGATCACCACATCAGAAAATTAACAAAGAAGGACTTAAATTTGACACACAATCAATTAGATCTAATAAACATAATAAACAAGACCTAATAAACAACAGAATATCCATCAACCACAGAATATACCTCCTTCTCATCTGGTCACGGAATGTGCTGTAAGAATGACGACATGCTTGCCTATAAAGCAAATCTCAATAAATTCAGAAAAACCAAAATGATATCAAGCATACTTTCAGACCACTGTGGAATAAAAATACAAATCAACACCAATAAGACTTTTTGAAAACACACAATTATTTAATAATTAAACAACTTTATCCTGAATGACTTTTGGTAAATGACAAAATTAATGCAGGAGTCAAAAACTAATTTGAAATAAATAAAAACAGAGACACAAGATACCCAAATTTCTGCAATGTGGCAAAAGCAGTAATAAGAGGAAAGTTTTGTAGTGGTAACTGCCTACGTCTAGAAGTTAGATAGATCTCAAATTAACAATCTGACATGGCACCTAGAGGAACTAGACAAAGAAGTAAAAACTAACTTCAGAGCTAGTAGAAGAAAAGAAAGAACTAAAGTTAGAGCAGAATTGAATGAAACTGAGATATAAAAATCCATACAAAGGATAAATGAAGCCAAAAGCTGATTATTTGAGAAGATCAACAAGACTAATTGATCAGTAGCTGGGTTAACAAAGAATTAAGAGAGAAGATTCTGATAAGCACCATCAGAATCAACAAAGGTGATGTAACAACCAGTACCAAAGAAACATAAAAAATCCTCAGAGACTATTATGAATACCTATGTACACACAAACTAAAAACTCTAGAGAAATCTGGGTAAGTCTTAGAAACTCTGAGGACTGAAGCAGGGAGAAATTAAAATGCTGAACAGGCCAACAGTGAGTTCCAAAATTGAATCAGTAGTAAAGAACCTACCAGCAAAACAAAACAAAACAAACAAACAAAAAAACTCCAGACCAGATGGATTCACAGCCAAATTCTACCAAATATACAAAAACTAGGTGGTACCAGTTCTACTGACTCTATTACAAAAATCAGAGGAGAGACGCATCCCTCAACAATTCTATGAAGCCAGCATCATTCTGCTACCAAAATTTGGCAAAGATATAACCAAAAGAGAAAACTACATGCCAATATCCATGATGAACACAGATGCAAAAAATGAATTCAACAGCACATAAAAAAATTAATTCACCATCATCAAGTAGGTCTTATTCCTGGGGTGCAGAATTCCTTCAATGTGCACAAATGAACAAATGTAATTGACCACATAAATAGAATTAAAAACAAAAAGCATACGATCATCTCAATAGACACAGAAAAAAACAGCTTTTGATAAAATCCAACATCCCTTCACAGTAATAAACCCTCAGTAAGCTGAGCATCCAAAGGGCGTACCTCAAAATAGTAAGAGCCATCTTTGACAAGTCCACAGCCAACGTCATCCTGAGCATGCAAAATCTTGAAGTATTTCCTTTAACAACTGGAACAAGACAAGGATGGCCACTCTCAGCACTCCTATAAACCTCATGGTACCAGTACAAAAACAGAAACATAGACCAATGGAACAGAATAGAGAACCACAAAATAAAGCCACACACCTACAATCTTCTCATTTTTAACAATTACAATAAAACAAGCAATGGAGAAAGAACTCTGTATTCAATAAATAGTGCTGGGATAACTCATTATGAATACACAGAAGAATTAAACTGGACCACTAACTTTCAGCATATACAAGAATCAACTTAGATGGATTAAAAACTTAAATAGTAGACCTAAGACTGTAAAAATACTAGACTAAATCATAAGCAATACCAGTCTAGACATCAGCCTTGGCAAAAAATATATGATTATGTCCCCAAAAGCAATTGCAACAAAAACAAAATTGACACATGGCACCTAATTAAAGAGCTTCCGTACAGTGAAAAAAACTATCAACATAGTAAAAAGACACTACAGAATGGAAGAATGTATTTGCAATCTTTGCATTCATCAAAGATCTAAAATCCAGAAGTCATAAGGAACTTACAATATTCAACAAGAAAATAACAAATAACGACATTAAAATATGGGCAAAGGTCTTGAATAAACACTTTTCAGAAAAAGGTATATATGCCACAAACATATAAAAATGCTTAACATCACATTAATTATGAAAGAAATGCAAATCAAAGCCACATTGAGATAACATCTCACAGCAGTCCAAATGGCTACTATTAAAAAGTCAAATAATAACAGATGTTGGCAAGGTTGTGAAGAAAAGGGAACACTTATACACTCCTGGTGGGGATGTAAATCACTTCTACCACTGTCAAATGCAGTTTGGAGAATTCTCAAAGAACTTACAAGAGATCTACCATTCAACTCAACAATCTCATTACTAGGTATATACCCAAAGCGAAATAAATCATTCTACCAAGAGGGCACATGCACTCGTATGTTCATTGCAGCATAGTTCATAACAGTAAAGACAAGGAATCAATCTCGATGTCAATCAATTCGATGGCTAAAGAATATGGTTTTATACACCAAGGAATACTATGTAGCCATTAGTAAGAATAACATCATGTCCTTTGCAGCAACATGGATGCAGCTGGATGTCATTATTCTAAATGAATTATTCCAGGAAGAGAAAATAAAATACTAAGTGTTGTCACATATAAGTGGGAGCTAAATATTGTGTATGCATAGACATAAAAGTGGAAACAGCAGACATTAACATCTACTAGATGAGGGAGGTAGGAGGAGGAAAAGGTTGAAAACATATCTATTGGTTACTGTATTCGCTACCTAGGTTACAGGATCATTCGTATCCCAAATCTCAGAATCACACAATATACCCATGTAACAAAATTGTGCATATACCCTCAAACCTAAAGTAAATTTGAAAAAAAAATAGACCTTGACATAAAATAAAAATAAAGAAGTCAAATATTTATTTTATTTGGATGTTAGAAATAGTCACATTTTTCTAAGATCTAATATTGTGATGCAAATCTAATGGAAAATAGACAATATTGGTGATTACAAAAATTCTGATGGGAGTTCATAATGCTAATTTTTTTTGAGCAGCAGCGTGGAGCAAAGTGAAATGTGCAGTTTGAGGGTCATAAAAGAGGCAGAATCAACATGGCTTTGGGACCGACTAGGAAAAGGGGTAGAAGAGTGAAAATCACATATGATGTGTGGTTTCAACTCAAATAACTGAAAAGAGAATGCCAGAAGAAAAGCAGGTTTGGGAAAGGGTGGTAAGATTAAAAGTTAGATGATTATCTCATATTTCCCCATAGATATTCAGATAAGTGTTTTCATGAGCCTTCAGACATATTAATCTAGAGCTTATGGGAGCAATTACAACTGAGGATATAGATTTTGGGAACATGAGAATCAAGAAGATAGGAACCTGGAAATGTTAGATGAGATGCAAGATACACAGAACAACTGAAATTAGAAATGAGACTCAGAAAAGTTTGAGGACGGTCAGCTTTAAGGGCTCAGATACAGAATGTGGTTTCAACAAAAAATATAGGAGAAATATGGAGGATATAGTGATTAATTTTATTATCCTTGAATTTATCTGTCTGTCCTATTGTCCTGCATTTGGTTAAGATCAGCAGAAAAAAAAATAACCTCCATTTGCTGAAAAATCAGTTACATACATTTTCTAATATATATTTTAAATCTCTTCAACTCCAAAAAATTCTTTGTTTTGCTAGATAATTTTTAGGATAAGGTTCCCCACTTTGGGGGGAATTTCATGGTCTCATTTGGTTAGTGTTAAAACCACCAGCCATTGCTATATCTGCACTGCAAACCCATTTTGTACGTATAGTATGGGGTATAGCTCAATCCTGCTTGACCAACAGGATTCCACCTTTTGTGCATGGTAAATTACAAGCTTGGAAAGGCAATGGCTTTCCACAGTACATTTGAAACCAGACAAATGACAAATAATTACTGTTGAAGTAAAATGTCTCAAAATGCCTGTTTTTCACCACCCTTATTTGTCTTCTGGTTATATTTAGGGTGCTTGTTAATTCCAGATAAATATCATAAAATATTTCATTCTGATAAATGATGGGTTTTTTTGAAGCATAAGTATCTACTTCGTTCTGAGCACATCATGTAGTGATATTCTATTAAGGAACCCATCCGGCTTCGTGCCAAACCCCAATATTGAGAATGCAACCACATTTATTGACAAGTCCTTCTTTTCAGAGGAAATATATACTAAAAGCCTGCAGATCAATTTAGCCACTTTGAAATAAATCACCTTTGATTTTGTAAAAAGATAATAAAATAACTGTATTATTTTCAAATGATGTGAATTTTCTTCAGAGCCTAATAAAATGATTTTCAAGAAGCACGCCTCACAGCTTTTGAGTATTTACAGTTGCACCTGATTTCTCTTCCCTGTATCACTACAGTCTTTAACTTCTACCAGAGTCTCATTGTCAATTCTAGAAAACAAACTGTTAAATATCACTCTCTTCTAGTCCCAAATTCAAGTTACCCTACAGCTATCTCACACTGTTTGTCCCAGGATGTTTATCCTGGTTCTTGACATTAGGCTGCTTTGGTTCTCACTTCTCCACGCCCTGAACACTCTCAACCAAAGAAATAGGGACCTTCTTATTAAAGTACTGCAAGTACTGACATCTTAAAATTCTATTTCTTTCTATCATTTTGTTTTCTACCAATATGTTTGGGCTTTGGCTTTTTTCTTTCATGTTTTACACATTTTATTTTCTTTAACTATTATGACTGATGCATTAAGTTGATATTAGAAGTCTTTTTCAAAGCTCCTTCCAACCCTCTTCATAATGGAGGAAATTGTATCTTCGTGTACTATTCACAGACCTAGCAGAAAAAAAACTTATCTGCTCTGCAGCAGACTTCCACCATTACCTGAATTTTCTAACAATCAGCAATATTTAGTGACAGCTTTCTATTTTCCAGGCACTGTTCTTATTGTTTTACAGATTTACTCCTGTAGATTTGTATATTTTACACTGTTTTTACAGAAATACCTGAGGCATCCAAAAACTGCTTGTGAATCATCAGTAGAATCAGAATTTGAAAGGTTTCCTAAAATATTATATGAGAAGGTATTATTTCATTAAATATTATGTAATGGTGCCTCTTCCTGCATTTAAACAAAAATATTTGGAGTATCAATTACTTCAAGTTCTAAAACGTATATATACACTTCTCAGATTATGAGCCTGGGTCCCTGCTGTCTCACTTTGAATTAGATCATTATGCAGATTTTGTTCATATAATATATATGCCCATTATGTTTTTGAAACTTTACAAACTAATTCATATGTTTTGATATTTTTGAATTTATTAAGCTGATTTCTTCTTAGAACATCTTACAAATTAAGTTCTTCCAAACCTTATTGAAGAAAGCTAATTGGTCCTTTGATCAATTCAGCATCATTCCATGTGCACATACTGCATTCACTTATACAAATGATAAAAGTATCCTCAATTTAACGCTGTTGTTTTGTCTTCATCATTGCTGTTAATGAGAAGCCTAAAAAAATTCAAGGATTGGCTTGGATTTCCAAAGGGTCACGCAGAGCTACTAAAGCATCACATAGAGCTATTGTAGAAGCTACTGAATAAAAAGTAGGAAAGTAGAAATGTCAGAAAAGTTATTTTTTCATTGCAAGAAAATGTTTTTCTGAATTTATCAAATATGCTCTAAATTCTTACTCTGCCATTCTGTCTAACTGCCACTGTCCATCAGAGGTCAACTGAGCAGTAATGACATTATTGCAAGGTGATAAATAAGGTGCCATCGCTCTTTGTTCCTATTGGAAGAGATGATTTGCCAATTACATTTGCCAAATGATTTTTATAATACTGCACTGAGCTGAATTTATGCTTAACTGATAAAAAAAAGTCAAAAGGAACAGGAATAGTTTTGAAAGTAAGTATGTTTATAAACATATACTGTGTTTTCTTCTCACATCTTTTACCTCCAAGGGTTTGTAATATCATTATTAAATATTTCTAAATTACATATTCCCTATTATCATTTTACAATGTTTCCAAGGAAATGTGACCTGTTTAGTAAAACAAACAGGAAAACAGTAAATAATTAGTTAATTACATAAGCATGGGAATGAAGTGTATTTATTTAACATAGGCACAGAAAACAGGGAGAAGAAAATGGGAGAAGCAAAAGTAAAGAGAAGACAAGTAACAAATGCTCAAACTTTTCTAAAATAAAACAGACATGTTTATTATGATCCCATTTATATAAGATTGTACACATTCACACGCATGGACACACACATAATCTCTGCCTATGTATAAACATTTGAACATTTTGAAGATTCCAATGTATGCAGAATTATGAGTGCTCATCTTCTTGTTATAGTTCCAAAATAGTTTCAGAGAAATGTAAGAATTACATGTTAGTTAAAAAGAAAAAAAAAACAACAGAGGGAAGATATTTTAAGGAATATGGAGAAATAAAATGTATAAATGCAAAATGTAGGCATACCTGAGATATCACAAGTTGGGATCCAGACACTGCAATAAAGTTAATACTGAAATAAAATGAGGCAGACAAACTTTTGCTTTCTCAATGTATATAAAAGTTACGTTAAGACTATATTGTAGTGGATTGCATGTGCATTACCATTATGTCTAAAACATGTACATATCTTAATTTAAAAAATCCTTACTGCTGAGCACAGTGGCTCACCCGTGTAATTGCAGCATTTTGAGAGGCCTAGGCGGGCAGATTGCTTGAACCCAGAAGTTGGAGACCAGTCTGGGAAGCGTGGAGAAACGTGGTCTCTACAAAAAAACTTCAAAATATTAGTGGGGTGTGGTGGTGTATGCCTGTGATTCCAGCTAACCACGAGGCTGAGGAGAGAAAATCACCTGAGACTGGAAAGTTAACATTGCAGTGAGCCGAGATTGTGCCACTGCACTCCAGTCTGGGCGATAGAGGAAGACTCTATCTCAAAAAGAAAAAAAAAGAAAAAAGAAAAGAAAGAAACTTCATAGCTAAAATATACTAACAATCACCTGAGCCTTCAGGGAGTCTAAATATTTTTGCTGGTGGAAGAACTTGCTCATTTTTGATAATTGCTGACTGATCAGGATGGTGGTTACAAATGCTCCTGCTTTATCAACTAAGTTTATAAAATAATATAAACAATATATTGGTCATTTCACCAATGTTTACAGCATCTTCACCAGGAGTAGATTTAATCTCAAGAAACCACTTTCTTTGCTCACGCATGATTTCTATTTTGCAGTTCCTCATCCATTCAAGTTTTATGATGACATACCAGCAATTCAGTGACATCTTCAGATTTCATTTTCAATTCCAGTTATCTTGCTATTTCTAACACATCTGCAGTTACGCCCTCCACTAAAGTCAAGTTTCTCGAAGTCATCTATGAGAGCTGGAATCTACTTATTCCAAAGTCCTGCTTATGTTAATATTTTGACCTCCTTCCATGAATCATAAATATTGTTCATGGCATCTAGAATGATAAATTCTCTCCACAAGAGTTTTTAATTATTTGTCCCAAATTCATCAGAAGAATCACTATCTCTGGCACCTATAGCCTTATAAAATCTATTTATTTGATAATATGAATGAAAGTCAAAATTATTCCTTGATTTATGGGCTACAGAATAAATGTTTCTTAAAAGGCATGAAGATAGTATTAATCTTCATATATATCTTCATTAGAGTTCTTGGGTAACTTGGTAACTTATTAATGACCAGTAATATTTTGAAAGAAATATTTTTATTTTCCTGAGCATTAAGTTTAAACAACAGGCTTAAAATATTCAGTAAACCATGCTATAAACAGATATGCTGTCATCCACGCTTATTGTTCCATTTATAGAGCATGGGCAGAGGAAAGTTAGCATAATTCTTAAGAGCCCTAGGATTTCCAGAATAGTAAATGAACATTGGCTTCAAATTAAAGTCACCAACTGTAATACCTTCTAATGAGAAAGCCAATCTGTCTTTGGAAGCTTTGAAGCCAGGCATTGACTTATCAATAGCTATGGAAGTCCTAGATGACGTCTTCTTCCAGTAGAAGGCCATATTGTCTGTCTTGAAAATCTGTTGTTTAGTGTATCTACCGTCATCACTCATCGTACCTTGAACTTCTTCAAAACTTGCTGCAGCTTTTACGTGAGCACCAGCTGCTTCACCTTGGATTGGTATGTTATAGAGATGGCATCTTTTCTTAAACTTTATAAACCAACCTCTGCTAGCTTTAAACTTTTCTTCTACAGCTTCCTTACCTCTCTTAGCCACCACAGAATTGAAGAGAGTTAGGGCCTTTATCTAGATTAGTATTTGGTTTAAGGGAATGTTGTAGCTGGTTCTATCTTCTATCCAGACCACTAAAACTTTCTTCATATCAGAAATAAGGCTTTTTCATTTCCTTATCATTCATGTATTCATTGGAGTAACACTTTAAATTTCTTTTAAGAGCTTTTTGTTTACAAATTTATTATTTTACTTTTTTAAAGCATCAACTAAACATTACGGGCAAAATCAGAACAGAGCTGAACTTCCTTATATTTATGTTATGGATTTTTTCTTTTTTTCAATTGATGCATAATATTTCTACACATTTATGGAGCACCTGTGATATTTTGTTACATGCATGGAATGTGTAATATTCAAGTCAGGGTACTTAGAGTATCTATCATTTCAAGTATTTATCATTTCTATGTGTTAGAAACGTTTCAAGTTCTCTCTTCTAGTTATTTCAAAATATATAATATATTGTTATTAATTTTAGTCACCCCACTGTGCTATAGAACATAGACCTTAATGCTTCTATCAAACTGTGTATTTGTACCTATTAACCAACCTCTTTTAGTTCTCCTCCCCGCCTTCCCAGCCTCTGGTATCTATCACTACTCTCTACCTCCATGAGATCAGCATTTTTTAGCCCCCATATATGAGAACATGCAATATTTGTCTTTGTCTGACTTATTTCACTTAGGTCACATAATGACCTCCAATTCCATTCACGTTGCTGCAAATGACATGATATTATTCTTTTTTTGGTGAATAGTATGTCATTTTGAATTTATATCACACTTTTAATGTATTCATCCATTGGTTGACACTTAGGTTGATTCCATATCTTTGCTATTATGAATAGTGCTGTGCTAAACTGAGAGTTCAGGTATGCCTGTGGCATACTGTATTTCTTTCCTTGGATAAATACACTATAGTAAGGTTGCTGAGCCATATGGTAGTTCTAGTTTCAGTTTTTTTGAGAAATCTTCATACTGTTTTTCATGATGCCTTTACTAATTTACTTGATCACTAACAGATCTTTGCCAGCATCTGTTATTATCTTTGTGTCTTTTTTTTCTTTTTAACTTGGAATTCTGTTTACTTTTACATTTACAGACCCACTGATCTAGACATCTTAAACTTTGGTGGGAGAAAAGTGGTCAGATTACTTTGAATGAAATGTTGGAAATGAGCAATGAAGGACATAATAATAAATTTAAATTAGGATGATTGCTAATTACACCAAATATATATTTTAATAATGTTTTACAAGTCTATCTAGCTATTTGTTCATGTTAATGTGTGTCTTTCCACTATGATTAGAAACAATGATTCTTGGGCATTCTGGATTAATTAGAGTCCCTTCTGAAAAGTCTGCTTAAGTAACGAATGATTATTCATTTCCAGCATGATGAGAGGGAGCCGAGAAACACTGGATTTGTAAATTTGTTCTAGTTCTATTTTAATCAAACTTTTGAGCTGTGATTTCTTTTTGACATTTCTGAGCTTGGAGTTCAGGTCTGTAAGTAGTGAAACAATATGTCCATTCAACACTTAGCACCATGCCAGAAATGCAGCTAGGTTCAATTAGCGTTTATTGAATGAATACATAAATATTCATTCAGTCAGTCATTGTATTATCAAAATGAAAAAAAACAAAACACAACTGTGAACTTTGTGGCTTAATTTTGGCTGTTTTCTCTTGTATATTACCACTTACTTGTTTATTGCTAATTATTTTCCCAACCAGAGAATTAGAAAGGGAAAACATGAACAGATATTGAACAAATAGCAGTCAAATTTAGTCCTAATTAATGATTACTTTAAATGCTTTCATTAAAGAAATAAGATGAAAAGTAAACGCAGAGTAAGGTTTGGGGATTAACGAGCTATCTGTTAATCATATTTATTTTAGGCAAAAAGCATCATAAATAATAAAGACTTGTTTCAGCTAAATTATACATGCTTAAATGAAAATGGACTGTTGAGATCATTTGGTATAAATGCCCATTTGACAATTGGGGAAAATATAATATAGAAAAGTTTCAAGTGGGTTGTTCAAGAGATTTTTAGTTCTTTATTTCCTTCCATTTTCCCCCCATTTAGTATTGCAGTTAGAAAACTTATACAAATGAAAATATGTTCCTTATTTTTCTTTTGTATTTCTTCTTTATCATAACTTCTCACACTTTACTTGTATTTTAGTGGATTTTAGTTTTATCTTCAGGAGAAACATTTTAATTTCTTTCTGGAAAGTAAATTCTGTCTGGAAAGTAAATTCTGTCATCTGTAATTTCTGATAGTAAATTTTATCATTTCATGTGTGTTGTATTTATTATTTCTGTGTTTAGAAATGACTAGGTTTTTATTTTCTTTATCTTCTGTGGTTCCTATCAGACATACAGCTATGGTTTTACATCCTTCTGGTCTTTAACAGTTATCCATATTTTCTGATGTTTCACCTCTCTGTGTTGCATTCAGTGTGATTCTTATTGAAGGTGGGTTGTCTTTTCATAGAGATTTAATAATGCTTTTAAATTTTTAACAGCTTTATTAAGGTATAGTTAATATTAGATGAAAACCCAAACTGTACACATTTAATGTACCTGTATGTAATTTGATCAGTTTGAACATATGCATACAGCTGTGATACCATCAAGAATCAAGATAATAAACATACACATATCCATCACCTTCCAAAATTTTCTGTCTCCTTTCTTAATACTCTTAATACAGTAAGCATACTTAACATGAGATTTAGCTTCAATGCATTTTGAAGTGCATAACACCATATTGTTAATGATACGTACTATGTTACACAGATTATCTCAGAACTTACTCATCTCACATAACTAAAACTTTATACCTATTTCACAAAAATTATCTATTTTCCTCTTCCTTTAGTGTCTGGTAACTACCAAGTTATTCTCTGCTTCTACCAGTTTGATATTGCAGATAACTCTTATAAGTGGAATCATCTTTGGGAATGACTTACTTTATTTTGCACAGTGTTCTCTAGGCTCATACATGTTGTTGGAAGGTAGTATTTTTTTCTTCTTTAAGGTAAAATAATACTCCTTTGGATGTATATACTATGCTTTCTTTATCCATTCATCTGCCAATGGATATTTGGGTTGTTTCTATATATTAGCTATTATGAATAATGTTGTAATAAATATGAGAGTGCAAGATATCTTTGATCCTAATTTTATACATACCAAGAAATAAGATTACTGGATCATATGGTAGTAATATTTTAATTTTTAAGAAATGTCTTTATTATATTCTCTATGGTGGCTCCACCATTTTACATTTCTATCAACATTGTACAATTATTCCAAATTCTTCATATTTTTGTTATCCCATTTATTTATTTTTGATAATAGTCATCCTAACAGGTGTGAGGTGATAGATCAGTGGGGTTTTGATATGCACTTCCTTGGTGATCAGTGATGTTGAGCACCTTTTAATCTACCTCGTGGTCATATTGCATGTCTTCATTGGAGAAATGTCTACTCAAGTCTTTTGCCCACTTTAAAATTGGATTTGCATTCTTTTGTGTTTGGTTTTCTTTTTATTTTTCTTTTTGAGTTATAGGAATCTTAATATATTTCGATATTAATCACATATTATATAAATGGTTTGCAAATGCTTTCTTCCATTTCAAAAGAATGGCTTATGCCTTTTCACTGTATTATTTTCTTGGTGATGATGAAGCTTTTTAGCTTGACATAGATTCTTCTATTATTTTTTGCTTTTGTTGAAAGTGTTTTTGGTATGAGACCTTTAATTTTCGCTCATGTTTGGTAGGTTTAATTTTTGGTGACAGTCACTTGTGGAATGAGACTGGTAAATCACAAACCTTCAGAGCAACCTGGAAGGAATTGGAGACCATTATTCTAAGGGAAGTAATGCAGGAATGGAAAATCAAACATCGTATGTTTTCGTTCATAAATGGGAGCTAAGCTATGAGGATGCAAATATGTAAGAATGATACAAAGAACTTTGGGGACTCCAGGGAAAGGGTGGGAGTGGGTGAGGGATAAAATATTACACATTGGATGCAGAAGTCACCACCAAAGAATTTATTAATGTAACCAAATACTACCTGTGCCCCCAAACCTCAGAAAAATCTCAAAAATCATCACTAAAGAACTTACACATGTAACCAAACACAGCCTGTTCCCCAAAAACCTATTGAATTATTTTTAAAGAGAAAAAATAAAGTCCACTTTACAAATAGAAAACAAAAATCTATTTGAACAAGAGGACCAGTTGTTCTCACACAATGTAAACGATGTAATTAAAATCCCCAAATATCATGAATACAGACCAATGTTTTTAGGTGATCTGGGGCCTCAGAGCCTAGGTAAAGATGATAGATGTCATATTCACATCTTATCCTCATAATAGTATAGAATTTTGTTTCGAGTCCAGCATTTTATTAGAGATATAACTTGAGAGCCAATGTTTAAATGCAATTAATTTCTATATAAAGATTTAAGAATTTCTCAGCAGTAGTAGTGTTTTCTATTTTATTATTTATAGTTTTAAAATTAATGTTTCTTACTTTACCAGAACTGAAGAATAACCTGGTCATTTTTTCATATAATTATTGGCAAATTTATATTAATACAACCCTTAGATTAAAAAATTATAACTAACCACATATATCACTTATACCAATATAAAATTATAATTCTAAAATTTTTTTAGATATTGAAAATATTATAAAATTAACTGGTGTAATTAGTTCAGAGAAATATTTTTTATTATCTAAGGGCTCAAGCTATGGTCTTTTTTATTATAGTAATTTATGGACTGTTAATACTTTGTAGAATTATATATTATTGTTTTTGAAACAATGTTTTTTTCAAAGATTCTATGGATCATATTTTATAGAAAAATAAAGTTTCATTAATTAAACAAGGTTATAATGATTTCTGTGTAGATTATTTCACTAAATGAATTTTCTAGAGAATTAACAAGAGTAATTCTGTGTTCAGTCTAAATACTAAATAACTACTTACACAATGGATACTTTAAGAAATCACTTTGTGTTAGAAATTGTGTATTGCACTGAAGATACAGCTGTGAAAATCACAATCCCAGCCACTGAACTCATGGAACTTCAGACTTTTAGAGTTTTATATTAATGGTATTTTAAACACCATCAATTTTTAGGTGAAAATACCATTATTTCTCAATTAATGTGTGTAGCACCATCAGATATACTATCAGAGTATATTCTGAGTAAAGTTCTGATACATTAGTCACAATGAAATTGTGCCCAAGTGATAAATTCCCTCTGCCCAATGGAATAAGAATGCTACTTAAAATAGTGTCACTCTTGAAATGTAAATATAATTGAAATTTTACAAGTTTTCCTCTCTAACTCCACTTTATCATACTGGTTCAAGGGAGGAAGGAAGGAAAGAGCAGAAGGAATGAAGTGTAAAAAGTAAGGAAGAAAATAAAGATAGATGAAAGGAAGGAAGAAAAAAGGAAATACGGAAGAAAGAAAAATAAGGCACACATTAGTTAATGGCTTAGGCAATGTACTCAAAATAGAGTAACTCAGCTATTTAATTAAATACAGTTAATGAATAAAGACCCTAGGTGTCTGGAAGAAGATTGTTTAATATAGTTATAAGCTAGCAAGGAATCTGGGAAGATGTTAATAAATCTTGGTTTCTGTGTGACACTTCATGTATATACAAAGCCTTCTTTATGCAACTAGCAGTCCTAAAGGAAGAAAATGAGTTAGCACAGCATATTAATCTTTGAAAATATCATGTAGGTTATAGTAATACAACCTTTGTAAACTACAACTAGTTTGTGTTTTTGAAAGATGAAGGGAACAGCTATAAGCACCTTACTCACTAAACTGTTTCCAGTGAATTTGAAGCAATTATATTCTCTTGTTATATTTCTATCATACAGCAGAGGGCTCTGCTTCTATAGACCATAAAATTGAATACTGTACTTTCAGCTTGAGTCAAACATGGAAATAGATATTTATTAAATATAATATTCGAAAATAAAAATAAAATGACAAATGGGTAGTTATTTAAATCTTTTTGTGCAGATAAAGTTATGTTTCTTTTTTTTTGATTATTTGTTAGCTTCAAACTTGCCTGCTCAAGTTTGTTTTTTGACAATATTATTATATGAACATTATGTATATGTATATGAAAAATAATAATGAGAGAGGCTGTTGATTTCTTCCTAAGTCATTTTAGCAATAAGATTGTTACTAGAATAATTATTACAGTAAAAAACCCTTGCTCTTAAAGCAGATTGGGTTATAGTTTATCAATGAAACATCATTATTGAAAATTGATATTTATAAGAACCTAAGCTAATCACCGATTAGAGAAAATTATAAATAAAACACAATGTCTTCTCTCATTGAATATAAATAATATGGATATGAAATAATTATGTAAGACAGAATAGAGCAAATGTAATAAAAAATTGCCACTAAAAGGTGCTAGAGCAGTTCAAATGATCAAAGTTGTATAATCAGTTACTTGGGTGGACAAATGGGAAGAATGAGAGTGAAAAACTTTTTAGGCAGAACATAAGGGTCTATCAGACTCAGCGTTAGGGAAAACAGGAGGAATATTCAGGGAATCACAAATGCTCACTTTGCCAAAAAGTAGAGTTCAAAAAGACGGTAAGAATGAGATAGGCTCTATGAGTTACAGCAGATTAATTTTAACACAAATCTGTAAATGCTTTAATGAAGCATTTACTTAATTAGTACTTATTATGCCCCAGACTAAAACTAGAAGATTCATAACTTTAGACATGTAAATTATCTAAGTACCATCAGGTTGCTACAGATTAAAATATTAACATATCAAAATAAATTCAACAAACATTGCTGGAAATATATTTGCAAGAATATCTACTAGAATATACATATATTATTTTATTGGATCTTATAAATTTTGATAATTGTGTCAATATGTTTGGTTTGTTATAACATCATGGCTTTGTATAACAAACCACATGTACATTCAATAAATTTTCATTTTATTTTTTCCTAAAGTGCAAAATGGGTTTACATTAAAGAAAACAAAACAAAAACAAAGCAAAAAAAAAAATGAGTCTTTCTAAGAAATATTGGCTGATTTTGACATAAAAAATTGTAGAACTCTCAGCTCATTTAAATTTATTATAATTATTGGCATCTTTTAAATATGTCAATATTTTGAATCTTATTAAATGCTTGCTATTTTTTTAAACCAATAGCACATATGATGTTTTTATGTAATGTTTTGTAAGCTACAGTCTCTAGATATTTAATTAAACAGTGATCTAGGTGTTGTTTCAAAGGTATTTTGCAGACGTGATCATGATCAATAATCAGTTGACTATAAATTAGAGATATTTGATGTTATAATAGATATTTTGGGTGGGCCCTATTCGATCAATTGAACAATTTTAAGAGTAGAATTGAGGATCCCCTAAAGAAGAAGAAATTCATCTTGTAGCTAACAGCTTTAGTCACTGCTAAAGAATGAGAACACACGGACACAGGGAGGGGAGCGTCACACACTGGGGTCTGTTGGGGGGAACTAGGGGAGGGACAGCGGGGGCTGGGGAGTTGGGGAGGGATAACATGGGAGAAATGCCAGATATAGGCGATGGAGAGGAAGGCAGCAAACCACATTGCCATGTATGTACCTATGCAACAATCTTGCATGTTCTTCACATGTACCCCAAAACCTAAAACGCAATAAAATACATATTAAAAAAAAAAAAAGAATTCCAGCCTTTCTCCTGACAGGTTGCCTTTGGGTTTTTGATTTGCTATACATTCTCCCACAATCATGTAAGCCAAATGACGACAATAAAATTAATATTTATCTACTTCTCTTTTTGTTCCTCCAATTGAACCATGATGGCTAAGTTTTGGAACTGGATGTGGTTCTGGAAGAAGTTTAAAAATAAGTTATCTGAATTGGTTCTGAAATTTCTGGAACTGGTTTTCTAATGTAATCAGATTTCAAAACACTCACGACTGTAAATGAAAGTACTGATTTTCCCCTGCATAATGTGGCAATAGAGGTAATACAAACTATTGTCATTGGATACTCTTAATCAAATACCTGTTGAAGATATTTTAGAACACTTTAGTCAAATTAAGGAGTATCATGGAATTTGCTGGAGTAAGTGTGTGTATGAGTTAGCTCAGCTGTCATAACAAAATGTTACAGGCTGGATGGCTTGAAAAGCAGAAGTTTATGTTCTCACTGTTCTAGAAGCTCCAGTGTCCACGTGCCAGCATGGTCAGTTTCTGGTGATGCCATGCTTCCTGGATTTCAGATGACCACCTTATTGCTGGGTGCTCACATGACCTTTCCTTGTTGGAGGTGTGAGTGGAGAGAGAGAAAAACAGCTCTAGTATTTCTTTCTCTATAAGGTTTCAGCCTTATCAAATTAGAGTCCTACCCTTACAATCTTATTTAAATAAATGACCTATCTCCAAATGCAGTCACATTAGGGATAGATTATGGCCTCCAATCCAATTAACTAGGGCTTCATTAATTCTGAGGGATACAGTTAAGTTCATCGCAGCGGAAAAAGAAAAGGATGAGCTCAGGAAACCAAATTCCTGGCTCAGGATCTATGTAAATAATCGGAAATGTTTTAAATCTGCCCTGAAATAAATCTTCATCTCCAGTAGTGTCAGGTTAAATCTTTCTAAGAACCAAACCTCAGAGTTTCATCCTGTGACTGGCTGAATTATAATGCAAACTGGTTTCTTAATCTTGCAAGGTATCTTCTCTAATGTTAGGGCATTCATTGAAAGAAATGGGATTCTAAAAATTAAACTAAGAAATATGAACAGATGTTAATGATGGATTATTATGTCCCTTAATTCTTCCAAACCTTGTTTCCCAGTAAAAGTGGCACTTCCGCCCAGTCTAAAGAAATTATATTGGTCTCTCCTGAGGCTTCTGACTTGCAAGACACTACTAAATCTCCTCATGTCCTACCCATATCACACTTCTAGACCTATAATTTGACTCAACTTCCAGCAGGCCAAAAAGGGTAAGATACAAAGAATAACCCATAAAAAAAGTGCTAAACACCAAGAACTGCATGATTTTTCCACTTAACCGAAAAATCTTAGGAATATCTGTTGAAATTTATCTTAAGGATATGAGATCATAGCAGAAAAAATACGGCATTCGATCAGGCTGAAACTTTTTTTAAACTGTTAACTTAAATGTGTGAATTTAAGCTTTTTTTATTTTTATTTTTATTTTTATTTTTATTTTTTTTTTATTTTTTGAAAGAAAGAAAAAGAGAGGAAAGAAAGTGAGAGTGAAAGAAAGAAAAAAAAAGACTGTACGAGAGAAAGAAAGAGGAAAGAAAAGAGGGAGAGAGAACAGGATTCTTGTTCTACTGCCCAGGCTAGAATGCAGTCTAAAAATGGGTATTAAAAACCTCTATTATGCCAATAATTGTGTTTAACAATGGAGACAGGAAG
>CAUYLG010011716.1:0-57297 GCA_963573385.1 Cacajao melanocephalus | reverse complement strand
ATGATGGTTTCCAGCTTCATCCATGTCCCTGCAAAGGACATGAACTCATTCTTCTTTATGGCTGCATAGTATTCCATGGTGTATATGTGCCACATTTTCATTAGTCTGTCATTGATGGACATTTAGGTTGGTTCCGAGTCTTTGCTACTGTGAACAGTGGTGCAACAAACATATATGTGAATGTGTCTTTATAGTAGAATGATTTATAATCCTTTGGGTATATACCCAGTAATGGGATTTCTGGATCAAATGGTATTTCTAGTTCTAGATCCTTGAGGAATCACCACACTGTCTTCCACAATGGTTGAACTAATTTACACTCCCACCAACAGGGTAAAAGTGTTTCTGTTTTTCCACAGCCTATCCAGCGTCTTTCTAGTATCTGTTGTTCCTGAATTTAATGATCGCCATTCCAACTGGCGTGAGATGTTATCTCATTGTAGTTTTGATTTGCGTTTCTGTAATGCCCAGTGATGATGAGCTTCTTTATTCATATGTTTGGTGGCTGCATAAATGTATTCTTTTAAAAAGTGTCTATTTGTATCCTTTGCCCACTTTTTGATGGGGTTGTTTTGTAAATTTGTTTAAGTTCCTTGTAGATTCTGGTGACTAGCCCTTTGCCAGATGGATAGATTGCAAAAATTTTCTCCCTTTTGGTAGGTTGTCTGTTCATTCTGATGATAGTTTCTTTTGCTGTACAATAGAAGCTTTTTAGTTTAATTAGATCCCAATTTGTCAATTTTGGCTTTTGTTGCCGTTGGTTTTAGTGTTCTAGTCATCAAGTCTTTGCCCATGCCTGTGTCCTGAATGATATTACCTAGGTTTTCTTCCAGAGTTTTTATGGTTTTAGATTGTATATTTAAATCTTTAATCCATCTTTAGTTAGTTTTTATATAAGGTATAAGGAAGGGGTCCAGTTTTAGTTTTCTGCATATGGCTAGCCAGTTTCCCAACACCATTTATTAAACAGGGAATCCTTTCCCCATTGCTTGTTTTTGTCAGGTTTGTGAAAGATCAGATGGTTGTAGATGTATGGCATTATTTCTGAGGCCTCTCTTCTGTTCCATTGGTCTATATATCTGTTTTAGTACCAGGACCCTGCTGTTTTGGTTACTGTAGCCTTGTAGTATAGTTTGAAGTCAGGTAGCGTGATGCCTCCAGCTTTGTTCTTTTTGGTTAAGATTGTCTTGAATATACAGGCTCTTTTTTTGGTTCCATATGAAATTTAAAGTCTTTTTTTGTCTAATTTTGTGAAGAAAGTCAATGGTAGCTTGATGGGGATAGCATTGAATCTATAAATTAGACAGATTTGGCCAGTATGGCCATTTTCATGATACTGATTCATCCTGTCCATGAGAATGGAATGTTTTGTCATTTGTTTGTGCCCTCTCTTATTTCCTTGAGCAGTGATTTGTAGTTCTCCTTAAAGAAGTCCTTCACATCCTTTGTAAGTTGTATTCCTAGGTATTTTATTCTCTTTGTACCAATTGTGACTGGGAGTTCACTTATGATATAGGTCTCTGTTTGTCTGTTACTGGTGTGTAGGAATGCTTGTGATTTTTGCACATTGATTTTGTATCCTGAGAGTTTGCTGAAGTTGCTCATCAGCTTAAGGAGATTCTCGGCTGAGACGATGGGGTTTTCTAAATACACAATCATGTCATCTGCAAATAGAGACAATTTGGCTTCCTCTCTTCCTATTTGAATGCCCTTTATTTCTTCTCTGAATTCATCCTACTCTCTGTGAAATGAATTTGTCACATTACCATGCGGAATAATATTTTGAATTTTTTCTTATTGTAGGCACTCTTTCCAAGTTGTGACAATTTAGGACCTATTAAAAATACGTATTTGAAAGGGACCTTTACTGGAACATGGCCTTCTAAATATCCTCTCTCAGCATTACAGAAAGAGAGACATTCACATACCAATCCTTTCTAATACGAGAGTTTTAAACAAAACTGTTATCCTGAATAAATACCTGGAGGAATGAGGGAGAGATTTTGTTGGTTTGTTTCCTTATTGTTTTATTTACCTTTGTTATAAGAAACAGGGATTTCCCACATTTTTGACCTTATTGCCATGGTTTTTCACAGGATTTTATGTTATTCTGTGTTCTGTAGCATAATTGGGATCTTGTGTAGAATCCCAGCGGATAGTGATGCTGCCTTGCCTCTAGTTACCTTTTCCATGTGCTTTCCCCAGGAATTTCTAAAGAAGGGGAGAGATTTGTTTTGTGACAGCTTATTGAGTTTTCCTGGTGCTGTTGTCTAACATATAATATCACCCACAATTTATTTATAAGAACATCCCATAATAGTAACAACTTCCCATTCTTATTTTTGATGTCTCATAATGTATACTTTCTAATGTAATTGGTAAGCTGTAATTTTGGTGAAAATTTATTTCCTGAGCAATGTAATGTTTTGCTTTGTTTTGTAAATCACAGATTTGTTAAACTTTAGTTTAAAAAAGTAAAGAAGAAAAGCCCTCAAGAAATTATGATGTCCTAGAGGTAAAATTACTTACTTTAATATTTAAACTCTAACTGTAGCTTGGTGTGGGGGGCAGAGTTTCTAAAACAGGAACAACTTCAGTTTTACTCAAAGAAATGGAGAAAGTTTTCCAGAAGAAATAAGAAATGCATACTAAAGTCATTGCTTTATGCCCCAGGAATAGTAACACTTTCACAGATTAAAAAAAAAGTATGGAATTTCTTCATGTAATTATCAAAAAAAATTTAGGATCATTGTTGTTTGTTAAATTATGGTTCCACAAAAGATGTTGGTATCATAACCCCTAGTACCTCTGATGGAATCTTATTTGGAAATACGTTTTTGCTGATAATCAGATAATATGAGGTCTTTAGAGTGGCCCTAATCCAGTAGAACCCATGTCCTTATGAAATTTAGACATACAGAGAGAATGCCATGTGGAGATCAAGGCAGAAATTTAAGTGATGCATCTCCAAGCCAAAGAACACCAAAGATACCCAGTGACCCCTAGAAGTCAGGAGACAGACCTGGAAGAGGTTGTCCTTCAGGGCCTTGGAAGGAGCCAGTCCTGCAGACACCTGGACCTTTAACTTCTGGTCTCCAGAACTATGAGACAATACATTTCTGATGTTTAAATCAGAGTTTTTTGCACCTTGTCATGGCAGCCCTATATACTAATACAATAATAACATATTTGTTCTTTACAACTGAATTATGAAAGTTCCTTCGTGATCTCCTGCTGCCTCTAATTGACCAAATCTTTGATCAAATGTGGGCACTTCACAATATACTTGATTCTGTACAAGATATCTGCATCTTCTTTTCTCTGCTTAATAAGTATTGTACATATATAGCTCATATTTTTCAAAGATTTTACCACTTTTCAAGTGGAGGCAGGCTTAAAATTCATGTGATGAAAAAGTAACAAGCAGGTTATTTACAGTCTTACAATCTATTAAGTTTTGGAGTTCCAAAATTAGTATTATTTTAGTAACCAAGGCGTTAAGATTTGGTAGGCTAATAAAGAAAATATCTTATTTGCATATGCCATTAGGTATATTTTATATAATATATTTTGTATAATTATGTTTTATAAGTTTATTACAGATATAGCATTTTAAAGCAATTCAAATACAAGATGCAAGCATAGTCTCCTGACAACTGCAAATTGCAATTTTATTATAACCTTGCATTACTGTGTATTGTTATTAAATATTAAATGATCAATTAAAGAATATGTTAAATACAAATCAAGATATAAGCCAGGAAAAGTATTCTGAAGAATTAATTGATCAATGAATAATGCACATAGGCATTTTGAAATGCATAGAAATTAGCTAATTAGCTATTCCCTAAACACTTGCATAAACATGAGTTCGAAGATGAACAAAACCACTTTATGTCAGTGTTTTAATCTGTACTATTTTAGTCTTCCAAATACATTTGCTAAGTCTAAAACTAAACTAGGTTACTAAAGTAACATTAGAGAAGAAAAGGGTTTAAATAGCCTTTTCCTAATATTTTTTAAATGTTTGATCCAACTGCTCAATATTTCTATGTACCACCATTTCTTAACTGCATATAACTTTCAAGAAGGATAAGATTACCTATCAGATATTGTTGTACTTCTGCCCTGCCTGGTGATGAGATCTTATCAGGGTGAAGTTCTTCAATTTTTCTCTCTCTCTCTGTCTCTCTTCTTACTGTAAGAGGGAAATACATTACAAGGTCTTTAGGCCATAAGCAATGTTTTATCAAAAAAAATATATATATATAAAAAGAGAGAAATTGTTTCTAGGCATTCTTTTTTTCAGGCTCATCAAACTTCATATGTTATCTTTAAAACCAAACAAAAATTACCTGAACAATGCATGCATAAGGACTTTGAGAAGATAGTTATGTGGTTTTTCAAGGTTGCTGGATCCCAAATACCCAGTTGAAAGCTTAGCTTTCAGTATAATAATATTGTATCTCGTTGTGCAGTGAGCAGAATCAGGTGGTACCCCCATCTCACACCTTCACATCATGGAAGTAAATCTGGCAGTTTATATTAAATGACTCATTTATTCCAGATCCTTTAGAAGGGTGAGAACCCTTGAAATCGGAGTCACATCAAAGTGTTTGTTGAAGAAACACAATGATACAATCTTTTAGTTGACATTTTTAGTTTTATCAATAGAATCCAGTATCACAGAGAAGTCCAGGTATGTGGATTTTAAGTATACAAATCCATGCTTCTAAACCCATCCATTTCTTAATAGGAATCAACTTTTTTGATTTATGGTGGCAGGGGCTGAGGTATGGTATAATGCTGAAAAAACATCAAGAGATGGCTTTCATGTAAGGGTAAAAAGCTTGGAGTTAATTATGTGAGTCCTGAAAAACCATTAAAAAGGTTTAAGTGAAGGAATCACTGGTCAGATTTGGGTGTCAGATCCTTCTGGTGACATCATAAAAGATGGGTTTAATTTGGGTGAAAGAATATAGGAGGATACCCTGAATAAAATGATTAAGAAGAAAATTCCAAAATTATATCTCCATATTATAGTATTACTAATATATCCCCTGGATTCAGATATTTTAAAATTCCACATTTTGCATTTTAAAACTTTATTCCTACTTTCTGAAGATGTTCCTCCTTCTCTATTCCTATTCATGTCATACATTTTATGGGATCTTGCAACCAAAAAAACATCAATTGTGTCCTAGATTTTTCCCTCTCCTCCATGTCTTGCTTCCAATAAAATTCAGAGATCTTATCCATTCCATCTCTTCAATACATATGCATTTCCTATTCCTATGCTATCATTCTTTTCTTCTTGGTCTATTGTAATCAAGTCCAAATGTGTAAACCTGTTACAGTCACCTCCAAATGCCTTTCATTCCTGACATTATTGCTAAGAATTCTCTTTTCCCTCTTTTAACTCACATGTAATTATCTCATTTCCCTGCATGAAAACTTTTAGACCATCCTAAAGGTCCGTTCTCCATCTGTCAACAGTATCCTTCCTGGCAGATGCAGGTATTATGCACTCTGTCTAATTATATCACACCTCAGCCACTCCCTGAGCATATTGTGATGTTCCTCACGTCGCCATGCCTCCAACACACATTTTCTTGTAATTGGCTTCCATACTCCTTCCTTTTCCCCTTTGTAAAATGATCCTACACAGGAAAACTCTAAAGTCATCTTCCATTTAAGCTTTTCCTGTTTTTGTTTTTGTTTTTCTTTTTCTAGCATGTGGTCCGCAGAATAATGGACCCATTGTAATGTCCAAGTACTTTCCCCTGAACACGTAAAAATGCCAGGATACGACAAAGGAATATTAAGATTGCAGATAAAATTAAGGTTGCTAATTAGTTGACCTTGAGATGGGAAGGTTATCCTTGATTATCCCAGGAGAGCCAAGGTAATGCCAAGTCCCTATAGGTGGAAAAGGTAGGGAGAAGGGAGTCAAAGAGAGCACAGCATGAAGAGGTCTTGTCCAGATGTTGCTGGCTTTAAAGATGGAACAAGGAGGCCGTGAGGGGAACCATACAGAAGAACCCTTTAAGCTGAAAACAGCAGAAATCAATTCAACCCCCAAAGGCTCCAGAAGGTGCTGACACCTTTTTGTTTGGTTTTGACTTAGCCCAGTGGTATGCATTTCTGACCTCCAGAAATGTAAGATAAATTTGTATGTGTTTTTTAGGACACTAAGCTTGTGGCAATTCCTTATAAAAAGGATAGATGAGTATTACCTTGGAAAGTTAACACCCGTCGCTCTAAGGTGAGAAAAATATGCACGCAGAAATGATACTACATGCCTGTTACTGTTCTGGACACTTTCACTTGTCTCTCCTTTCATCTTTGCTACCAATTAAGTAGATATTATTATTATTATCACTTTAAAGATAAGAAAATTATTACTTAGAAAGCGTTGGTCATTTGTCAACATTAAGAAAGGGAGGTGATAAAGCCAGTGAAAGGGAGAGTGGGTGACAATCTAAGTTGGTCTGACTCCAAATATAACACAATTTCCTGTTGTGTTATTCCAGATTTTTGATTTGCATTCTCATATGCAATGAGTGCAATGACTGAGGCTGAGATAAGTTTAGTGACCTGCTTGAGATCACACAGCTGGTTGTTCAGAATCCAAACACTATGGCTTTCCCACCATCTCTACTGCCAGCGTGCAGGACCAATCTCTGAAAAGCTGACTTGATATCTATGGCACAGCTGCCTCATTTTGGCAGAACTACATAGGGAAACAGAGAGTGCAGATCTGTTTTACATCATCTTGATGGAAAATGGTTGAAAGAGACACCATTGGCATGAATTCCTCATTTCTCCGTCATGAAGCAATCCTGGACTTTGAATTATTTTAAAGGCAGGCAAACTCATTTAATGGTTGCCCAAGTTTATTCTCCTAGCTGTGAAACATTTTAGTGCAGCTGCTAAAATATTTTGGGAATATGCAATTGTGTGTCCTTCCTTTGGGCATAATGTATTACAGATGCATCAGAAGGTCTTGTCTGTTTTCTCTAGCAATTATTTTTCCATTCTCACTCCCACCTGCATTCTGAAAGGAGGCAGGCAGCTATAATAATTTAATATTATTTGTATTTTAAAAAGGATACAAAGGTGGGATAATTATTTCTCTTACCCCTGTTTTTCTACCAGTAACATTTTTCCACTCATCCTTCTCCCAGTCAGTGGATTATTCTTTAGAATCACATTCATTGAGAAGTCACTTCTATTACATTGAAAACGTTTGTGTTAGTTGCAACTAGTAGAGATACATTAGCTATTATTAGTATTAAAAGAAAAAGAAGATGAGAGTAAAGCTTTTAGAACTTCTTGTGCATGGGAACACCTAGTCTTAGAGAAATCATTTCATTTCCAAGAACGAGAGAGAGGTGTGTGGAGAGGAAATTCCATAATCATTACTGAGCTATAAGTGCTAAAAAGTGCTGCAATGGAAAAATGGAAGCTTAAAACATGTAATTGTACCAGGAGTGTGCTTTCTGTAGCCCAATTTCAATATTTTACCCTTAGGAGTGTACTGGAAATTTTCCTACACATTGGATAGATAGACAGGTAGATAAAATCAGAATTGACAGACAATGGCTTCATGAGGCACCCGTGTGCATGATGTAACATGAATTTAATCAAACCCTCTTGGAAGATAATATTTGTAATGAATTCTCAAGATGAGAGAAAATAAAACTGTACAAATAGGAGCTGAGTGGTCTGATTTGTCACCGAAATCCAGCTCAGATTGATATTGAGCCCCGATGGAGAGATGATCACCCTCAATGTCTGATGAAAATGTTTAGTTGAGATTATTTATGGAACTCTGAGAAAAGCAGTGCTGTTTAAAGGAGCAGATAACACTGTGGTCCACCTGTAAGGAGAGTTTGCAGTGGAAAAGGATATGACTACGTTTGTTACGTGTTAAGCCTTCTAATCTTCTTTAAGATATAGACCCTTACTCTCCCCATGTTTTTCATATGAAGAAAATGAGAAAATGATAGGTAAAGTAACTTGTACTTAACCCAATAGCCAGTAAGTCACTAAGCTGGGCTTTTAAACATACCAGCCTAGCTCCACACAGTTACCTATTTTACTTCATTTGCTCACGTCTAAATATTTTCGGCCGATGATAAAAAATAAAATCAAATCCATAAAAAGGATAACAGTAGTCATTGACTTTTTATTAACGCTTATATGTATGCTATAACTAAAAGCTCTGATAATCTTTTTAAACTTTTTAATTATAATGCAGATATTTAAAAGAAGTGACAACTGTCTGAAAAAAACCCGTGTAGTTTTCAGTCAACTTCAACAACTATCAAATCATGGCCAATACCTACCCACCTCCTACCCCTATATTTTTCTGAAGCAATTCCCAGACATTTGATTGTGTTTGAAGATGTAGTTAATGGGACGTTTCTACAGAGATCCAGGTGTGAGATATCTGGAAGTAAGAATAAAGGTTGGCAGGCACTGTGAAAAACAAAAGAGAGAGGCAAAGGCTTCCAACAGGATTTGGAAGGCTTGCAGATCAGAGGGCGTATGGCAAAGCCAAAAATAACTGTGGCCAGGTAGGTCTAGGGGAGACTCCATGGGTAGAAGCAATTTGAACTATGGGAAGTTAAGTCACTCAGTGATGAAAACAAAGGTGTTAACGTTTTTGTAACAAATAAAAAAGCAACCATTCCTCAAATAAATTTGGGTGTGGATGATCATTACACCTCATTTCTCATTTCTCATCTCTTACCAAGACTGGTTTTCCCACGGTGGATCTTCAGATTAGCAGACAGCACCATGAGATGAATGTGCAGAACTGTAACTGAACTTCAGCTCCTAGAACCAGCTAAGAGCATAACGAGATAGGTGAACACCTTGCATGCTTCGTCACTTTGGCTTAGTGCTGCTTGCAGGGGTAGAAATAAAGGTGATAATCATTCTCTCTAAAATTCTCTGACACTTAGAACAAAATGAACTGTAGTGTAATGGAAGGTCTGCTTTTACTATTTCTGACACAAATTTGAGTGTTATACAGCAGGAAGGGTTTGACCCTGTAATTTAAAATGACAAAGGGAAGTGAGCAGTGAGATATGCCTGAATATGATATTCCCCTTGGACTTTATCATCCCAACATCATCAGAAGCTGTCATATCGTGTGAGGTGCTAAATGGAGATTAAGGTAGAGCAAACATATTTTCACAGCAGGTTAAGAACATAGAGTTCTGGGAATAGAGACCACGTAGGAACTAAGCCTTGGAAATCTATGGATCTCTTTGGGCACCCATAGTTTCCAGATTCCTTAGTATCATGGGTGAAAAACAACTGTGTTATACCTAGCTGTATTTGAACCCACTGAATAACTAACAGGTATACATTTAAGAAACTGGGTTTGAAGTAGGGACATTGTTTTTATAGCTGGAACATACTTTAAAAAATAATGAAAATATAACTGTTTTCCACATAAAATAGATAGTGAAAACAAAAAAGGAAATTTAATTTAAAAAACTCGGCATTTAAAACTGAATTATAAAGAAGGCTAGAGTGAAGTCATGGGGATATTAAACCATGCTAATACAATGTAGATATTTATAATGGCAGCATAATATGAATCATCACTATGGTATTTTGACAGATTTTCATGTCAAACCAACTCCAAAATACAATCACCATTTTAAATTTAATGCTTATTTTGAATAGAGCAAGGGAGAAAACAAGTGGGTGGGGGGGACCAATACAAAGATGAGATTTTAACCAAGGAAAGTGTTTCTGGGAAGTGCTTTACAAACATGGTACATCATTATATTCAAATGCTAACAACACTTCATTTTTTTTTTCAAGAAAAGGAAGCACAATAAAATAAATAAAATTTGAAATTATGAACAGATTAGGTTTACCAGAATGCAGCTTGTGATTAATCACTGATGATGAGGATGGCAGTGACAACAAGGAGAGTTCAGATAATGTAGACAGTGGTGTCCATGGTGATGGAAGCAACTTGAATTGAGGATTGTACAATTTAACGCTTTTAGAAATAAATGTGTTTCATTGATACTACTACTACTTCTTCTTCTTTTTCTTCTTCTTCTTCTTCTTCTTATTATTATTTTGAGACTGAGTCTTACTCTGTCATCCAGGCTGGAGTGCAGTGATATGATATTGACTCACTGTAACCTCCACCTCCTGGGTTCAAGCAGTTCTTCTGACTCAGCCTCCCAAGTTAGCTGGGATTATAGGCACCTGCCACCTCACCAAGCTAATTTTTTTTTTGTATTTTTAATAGAAATGGGGTTTCATCATGTTGGCCAGACTGGTCTTGAACTCCTGACCTCAGATGATCCACCCGCCTTGGCCTCCCAAAGTGCTGGGATTATAGGCATGAGCCACTGTGCCCAGCCTATCATGATGACTTTTAAACTCCAGATCTTGTGGTTTATTTATGCATTACTAAACTTAATTATATAATTAATAAACATTAATGTATTAAATTTATTTTATTGGTTTAAAAATTAAGGCAGTGCTGTCATATGATTGCCTGTATGTAATATTATTAACCTTCTTGAAGAAAATTTTATATTGGCGAAGTGAGCACTGTACAAATATGACATAGTGAGACTAGGTCGTCTCATACTGTTAACTGAAGAACATGTTCTTTATCCATGCTATGACTACTAGGGAAATGTCTTTGAAATGTAGGCAACACATTGGTTTGTTTCTAGCTGTGATCTCATGTGGCCTATGTAATCTTTGGAAATTTCCCTGGTGCAAAATGCAGTACTTTTGAAAGCCACTGCTGGGGCTGAGATAAATGAGTTTTCATATAAATATTTAAAAAGCTCTGAAACTTTCATGTTAACAAGAGGCAACTTATCAATAGCTATGCGCATGTACTCCCCAAGCCTAAAGAAGCTGTTACTAATTGGAGACATGATAGTGCATTAGGATAAGTGATTCAGGTCGCAAAAATATAGTTGTGATTTGAAAATACATTATTGTATAATAAAGCACATTCACATCGTGATGCAAATTTATCTTTATCTTCTAAAACATATCCACTATTTAGGTTATAGGTAGCAAAAGAAAAAGAAAAGAATTATTTGGTTTGCTAGTCATCTCATTATAGTTGTTTCATTGTGTGTGCTTTGCTAGTTTCCATATGAAAATAGTCTAGAATTTGTACATGACTGAAAACTTTCAGCAGCAGATATTTCATGCCATAGATATTTTTTAAATCAAAACTCTTTTATAATTCTTCTTCATATTACAAATAGATGACAAGCAGCTGAGACCATGTTTACCAACTCACATGAGCGCTAATTTTCAATCAAGCTGTCTCAAAACTGGCTCTCATTTAGGCTTCTATATAGTATAGTTCTGTAAAATTATTGGAAGTAATAAAGAAACAAATTTAATTCATTGTGATTCCATTTTCTAAATCATAAGTAATGCTGATTTGGGATTTGTGAAGATATTAAGCAGTAATGAAACTTGAATCCTCCATACTGGGAAGTCTTTTGATTAGCTGAAAAATATGGTCATGACTTTAGTGTTCCTCCCCAAAGCTCCTAATTGTATCATTTCCACCCTTCATTGTCTCTTATTCTTTAACACATATACTTATGCAAAAAAAAAAAAAAAAAGGAGGACGACTTCCAACATAGATGAATTAAAAATGTGTTCAAGTTTCAGGAGAACAAAGTTCTTCTGGGACTGAATTTAGTATAAAGCAGATTCACCTCAAAGTCAATTCAAAAAATGGTATTATTGAAAGCACCAAAAGGACGTAATTATAGCATTGTCCTGTGGTCTGGACCCTAAGGCCAATTTCAGAGGGAGACTCCATTGAAATATGAAATCAAATATAAAATGCACCTTTTCAAGAGAAATTTCATTAATCTTATTGGCACAGAAAAGTTTTTTTTTTTTTTGGCTATTATAGTGACTTACTTCAATTAGTAAAAGTGACCTTTCTTATTATAATGAAGATTTCTAATGTGATACTTTATTAAATCAAAGATAAATGAAAACTATGTCTATATCTATTTTGTATATCAAATATGAGACAATATGTAGTTTAATAAAATAGATTTTAATATTTTAAAAATCTTTCTCCTTGATTCTAACATTGCTGGAAGATTAATTAGTTTTATGAGAAGCTAAGCGATGATCATGTCATTAAGCTATTCCTGTAATCACCATAAGGCTGTGTTGGACCTTCTCTGTGAGGAGCCCTGTATTTTAGCCTGGATATGATCTCCCTAAAGGAGAGCTGTGGAATTCTACGGTTAATCCCAACCCAGAAAAAAATAGTATGTCACATCACACAGTAATGAACATTATCCAGGAAAAAAAATTATTTAAACAGAGGGTTTTTTTCATTACTTCAAACAGAAGATTGTAACTTTGCAAGCAAGTCAATGTTTCTGATTTCTCACATCTCTTTACCTTTGACCTCGTGCATATGTGTGTGTATGTGTGTGTTGTGTGTCTGTGTGTATGTACTGTATCTAAACTTCTTTCTCATTGTGTGATTTTTTTTTTTTTTTTTGAGACAGAGTCTCACTGTATCACCAGGTTGGAGTGCAATGGTGCTGTCTCAGCTCACTGCAACCTCTGCCTCCCAGGTCCAAGCGATTCTCCTGCCTCAGCCTCCTGAGTAGCTTGGACTACAGGACCACACCATCACGCCTGGCTAATTTTTATATTTTTAGTAGAGACATGGATTCACCATGTTGGCCAGGATGGTCTCGATCTCCTAACCTCATGATCCACCTGCATGGGCCTCCCAAAGTGCTGGGATTAACAGGCATGAGCCACCGCGCCCAGCCCTTTCTAAATAATTTCTTTGTAGTATCTAAGAGCACTTAGCAGTTTGGCCGTTTTGTGGCATTTCATTCTTGAGTTGATTATAGTTGATTTCAAATATATGCTATAGGTCAAGGGATAAGTGGGCACAAGAAATCACATATATTGAAGTCCTCAGAACATTATCATAACCCTCTGTTTTTAATTAGGAAAGGCCTTTTTAGAATTGGTGTCTATGTTGCCACTTCCAACTTTGTGATGACCACTCTTTCATATCCAAATTACAATAGCCTGGCCCAGGACCAATACTGCTCAGACACTGTGCAAAGGTGAGGCTTACTTCTGCTCTTGTCTCTGTTGGCTCTGCCTGTTCCAGAAGCACTGGAGCACCTGGGGCCATAGGACAGAGCGGATACTGTGTGGGCTCCTAAGGCATGGGACAGAGGGTACTGTGTGGGCTCCTACATCTTCTTCCTGAACTGACACCTTACCTCACTGTTTGATGAAGCAAGAGGAAGCAGCTCTGCTTACCTACTTCATGTCTAAATGATTTATTGCATTCAAAGAGCTCTCAGGACATTCACAAAAGAAAAGTGGTTCTCCTTCTTCTTTATTTTCCTAAGAGCAAGATAAAACTACTCTCTAGATATTAGATTCATATTGCTTTTATATAATTTCATGCATGTGCTCCCAAACCATAAATTTAACTCATAGAGATACTAAAACATGGGAACAATAAAGTTCTTGGTGAAGCAATATCAATATCACATTTTAATTTCTCCTGTGTGATTCACACTTGAGGACCCTTTTGATATGGGGTCCCTTGAGGCACTTTTCCTGTAGTAATCAGACAAATACACATTGTTTATGTATTATGCCTGATTTATACAATAAACATATTCATTATGAAACTTCATAATTCCTCCAAAGTAGCAGTGTTGGAACCCTACAGGCAGCCTCTCAAAGCAGTGTTTTTGTAGTTATTGTTTTGCTTTGTTAATGTTTTATCTTCTTTTTCTTCAGGGATGGGCAGATTATATTTTTTTGTATTGCATACGCATCTGATTTAATAGTGGCTTGCATTTATGGACCACCTTACCAAGAAATACCCATCTTTAATAGTAGAATCCCATTTGGCCCTGTTAGCTAGTCACCTGTGAGAGTAAGGCAATAACTGAGCGTGACAGAGGACTCAGAGTCACCCCTGCCATCGTGATGGGTAACCAGGGACATCCGTCCATCAAGGGAAATGTGTCATCATATTTGCCAGACTGTTGAAATGGTTACTTTCCCTTCTTTCTTCCTTGTTCTTTCACTTGCCTTCCATCTTATTCCCATTCTAACTTGCTCTCTTTTTCTAAAAGCATTGAATCAATTTAAATGTTTATGTAATGTAATGCCACCATTCATATATTTGAACATCAAACATGATTCCTCTTTACTGGGCAGTCTCTACTTCTTAGGTGATAAATCATAAATAACTTCCAAGTCACTAGCTATAGATAGGTAATTGGATAAACAATTTTCAAACATTATTTAGTTTTTCATAATACTCCAATGTGTAAGATACAAGTAGACCCATTTTCCAGATGAGGAATCAGAAAATACAAGAAATCTTCCAAAGTCTGTAAGTGTTAGAGCTAATACACAGATTTAGTTTGGCAGAAACAAATATGTCTTTGTTTTTTCTTGTTTTGCTTTTTACAAATAATAATTGCTTTTTAAAAAGAAAAGCTAATCATAAATTATTGACACATTGTTAATTCGAAAGTAATAATGATGGACTTTAAAATACATTTAATATTTTCTGACTGTATGCCAGACATGTTTTAGGTAATAGACATACAGTTAGAAAATAAACGTATATCTACCTTTATGTAATTTAAATTTTCCTAGTGGTAGACAAATAAAAACACATAAGTAAAAAAATAATATGTTAGATTGTGTAAGTGCTAGGACCAAATAAATAAAAAAGAGGGGATGGGTCCTAAGGGTGAGAGAGAGAGAGAGAGAGAGAGAGAAAGTGTGTGTGTGTGTGTGTGTGTGTGTGTGTGTGTGAAAATCAAAGAAAAGAAGTAGTATGCTATTTCAATAACACCTGTTATTGAGTTCATAAGACAATGAACCTTTGTTCATGCAAAGGGTTGAGAAAGGAGCCACTTTTGATTGAGTGCAGGCTGTGTATTTGCGGAATAGCATAAAGAGACAATGGGTGGAAAATTGTGCTCAATTTCAAGAGTGGAAGAAATGCATCATAAAGCTATGAAAGGTCATGGTGATGACTTTTATGCTGAATAAGCTGGGAAGCTACTAGAATGTTATGAGTGAGTAGTGACACAGTCTTATTATTTTGAAATAATAACTCTGGGTGCTTTGTTGAGAATGACTATTGGTAACTAAGGGGGAAATCAGGGAGAAGAAGTAGGATGCTATTTCAATAACACCTGTAAGGGATGATGGTTTCCTGGACCAAAGCAAGGTTGAAGGATCAATGAAACAGAAAAATCATTAAGGAACTATGGGGGCAAATGTTGGAAAGATTGTCTGTGTGGATTTTAAACTCATCCAGGTTTTTAGTAAGACAATAAAAAAGAAGGAGACAATGATCCAGGTAACAAAATATTGAAAGGATGGAGGAAAGCGAGCCGGAGACTTGGATAATTGTGACAGGATAGCAAGTGGTAGAGAGTGTGAGGGCATGAGCTCGTGTTTGGAGCTGCTAGGGAAAATGAAGGTCTCCACCCTTTCCCCCCTTCACATTTTTGGCTCTGTGACAGAATTTCCGTGACCCCTGCAGCTTGTACCTCTCTATTATCATTTTCCAGGGATTTTTTTGTCCAGGTGACCAATTCTTAATCTGATATTCCCTTCACCTGAGCTTTATTTTCCATTCACTTTTCTTTCTGTTTGGAGTTTTTTCTACTTCATATCCTTTCTATTTTCTGCAATTTCACTTTCTTTGGTTTCTACTAAAGGGATATCTGCCTCTCCCCAAAATGTCTTCCTTATGGTGTTTGCTTTGAGCTTCTTTTTTTTTATTACATTTTAGGTTTGGGGGTACATGTGAAGAACATGCAAGATTGTTGCATAGGTACACACATGGCAGTGTGATTTGCTGCCTTCCTCCCCATCACCTATATCTGGCATTTCTCCCCATGCTCTCTCCCCAACTCCCCACCTCCCACTCTCCCTCCCCTATTTCCCCCCCAACAGACCCCTGAAAACACAGTATTTTAAAGGAGCAAAGCAGAAATCCAAATTAATTTCATTCATCCAAACTCGTCTCCCAAATAAGTGGAAAGGCTTGGTGTTTTTTTCTTAAACAGTTTCAAAAAGCAATCAAGGTGATCTTTTTTGTTAAACTCTCTTAAAATTATTTTTTTCTCTGAGTATGAAAGTCTTACAAACCTGTTGTGAAAAATTTGGAAAATAGAGTGAAAATAACAGTGACCTGTAATCCCACCACCCAGAGATTTAGCATTTCAGCATAATTTAGTAAACATAATTAACAGAATACACATTTGTGTCTTATATGTTATTTTATATCCAATTGGAAATTGTATTCTCAGTGACAAGTAGGTTTTAATTCGAATGCCTATCTGAATGATGGGCATTCAGGAGGGTTCTGAGGCCTCATAGTCCTCTCGGTGCTGTGATTAACTAATGATGGTTGCTATTGTGTATGGATGAGGATTGAATCAGGAGAAACATATGTTTGGCATACTTGGAAGGATGCATCAGGGCTGCAGTCCATTTGAAGATATTTTGATGCCAATTTTATTTCCAGGAATAAGGATGTTGAGACAAGCTAAAGGCTTACACTTTCATATTGATGAGGTTTTCCTGGTGGCCTGGATTACAGACAGGATTTTCCTTGTTGCCAGCACTCTGTGTGTCCAAAGGATACGGGTCACCTCTTGATGGGTTTGTAGAGGCTCCCACCCTTGGGGCTGGAGGGGCCGGCTGCAGGACTGGCTGCTGCCCAGAGCACTGCCCTCCTGGAGACTGAATAGAGCGCTTTGCAGCATTTGCCAACTCCACCTTACCCCAGTCCTTGTTTTTGTCATCTTGCACATGGTCATCTGCTTGATCGAGAGAGGAAGTGAATCATGGTCTGAAGTCAGGCCTATCCGACTGTTTATGAGTTTTATTGAATCACAGAGGTAGTAGTCACTGGAGTCTTTGGACTGGAAGGGTTCTTCATGTACATTTCAAAGCCCTTATATTTTATAGAGAGGCAACCAAATCTCGCATAGAGGAGGCGACATGATCAAATCATCAACTAGGGGTGGAGCCAGACCTGGGGTCCAGTTCTTCTGTGTTCAGTTCTTCTCCCTCCTTGTTGATTTGTTCTGAAAACCTATGGCATTTCATTTTTAAAGGAGAAAAAGACAGTGATGAATAGAGTTGATGTATAGATTTAGAATGTGACAGAAATGATGTACTCACAGAAGAAAGAAATTGTTGGTTAATTTATACTTCGCTTTTTTTTTTTTTTTTTTTTTAGACAGCATCTCACTCTGTCGCCCAGGCTGGGGTGCCATGGTGTGATACCGGTTCACTGCAACCTCTGCCTCTGGGGCTTAAGCGATTCTCCTGCCTCAGCCTCCTGAGTAGCTGGGATTATAGGCACCCGCCACCACGCCTGGCTAATTTTCATATTTTTGGTAGAAATGGGGTTTCATCATGTTGGCCAGGCTGGTCTCAAGCTCCTACCTCAAATTAACCACCCGCTTCAGCCTCCCAAAGTCCTCAGATTACAGGTGTGAGTCACTGTGCCAGGCCTACATTTTGCATTTATATTCTTCCACCGTGACCAGTTTCTAGACTAAAACTTAGATCATGCGTCAGTTATTTGATTTATGAATTTACTTTTAATCAAGGCCTTATAAAGTTTTAAAATAAAATCATGTTTACTTATGTAATGAGAGCTAACACTCATTGAGTAAAAAAACTGTTTTAGGGTTTTTACATGACTTTAATTTTTCCACTATCTTATTAGGTAAGTATTGGGAATATTTTTATTCTATAGTTAAGAAAACTAAGTCTTAGTGAAATTAATGAACTTAACAAAGGTCAATCAGTATGTGTCTTTCTAACTCAGAAATCTATGATCTTATTCATTATACTGTGTTGCTTCCCAGTTCATATTGACATATATATATATATACATTAGATATAATTTGGGAATCAAGTGATTTACTGAAAATAATAGAACTATAACACTTGAGTAGCAAGTGTTTGAACTGTGCAGGTTCACTTATGTGCATATTTTTTTCAAATGAATACCTGCCAAAATACAGTATTCACAGAATGCAAAGCCTGAATATTCAGAGGGCTGACTTTTGCTATACTTGGGTTCCACAGGGCCGACTGCAGGACTGGAGTATACACTGATTTTGGTATACACCGAGGGTCCTGGAACCAATTCCCTGTGTATACTAAGGGAGGAATGTGTGTTAAATTATATCTATATTGAGAGTGTAAGGTTATAATCATCATGATGGAAGATATTCTGATCACTTGTCCTGATTTACTGTAAGCTGGTACTTGTTTCCACAATGCTTAGGAGTCTTGATGTTACTTATGTGTATTGTAATGGACTGACACAGGTTGACATTTGAGCTTTCTAGTGTTCATACTCTTATCCGAAGCACAGTCTCTATTCAGTGGGCAGTGGGCTTTGGAGATGGTTGAATTCACAAAGGAGAGGGGTGAAGTGGCAGGAAACAGGGATAGCCCATTTTGAAGTCCCTCTTACTAGTTTGAAACTATGTTCCTTCTGAGGTGCTGACCATCTCATCAGAAGCCCTGGTAACTTAATTATTAGAATGCATTTGCTCATCAGAAGCCCTGATAGCTTAAATATTAGAACAACCCTTAAAGATGGCAGTTCCATAACATTATTTTTAGGCTGTTTCTACTTGGTGACTCAATGTCTGGGTTGTGTCATAACAAGGCCAATTAAAAAGAAAAAAATGCACAAAGCCAAGGTGCATCCCCTACCCACGGAATGAAGTTCATATGCCCCTTAGGGTTTGCAAATCTCCCGTTCTTCTGGAGCTTAGGGCTGCTTCTCAGGAGCTAGCTGTGCAATTTTATGGCCTGTCCTTACCCCATGATGTCACTAGGTCATCAGAGAAGGTATTATGGAGTTAAGGGAGGCTGGCTCCTAGGAAGCAGGCCCAAGGCACAGGACTGTTGAGAGTGCATCCCAGAATAGCTGCAGAAAGGAAGCAGGAAGATCTTCCCAGGCAGGCTTTCCCCTGCCCACAGTGAGGGTCCCCTTCTCAGTCCATGTGGGCAGATGGACATGGCAGTTCTTCTCTCACCCACTGCTTGAACCTGAGCATGAGATTTGGCTTCAAGGAATCCAAATATCTGGGGGGAATAAAACCCAAACACACACACACAAGCAGCTATATTGGCCAACAGACTGCTAAAAACAATACTCAAGCAATGCCCACTCCCATTTTTGCTCCCTTTTGCAATGTAGATCTCACTGTTAAATGTAACACATGGTCTCGAGGCAGAGAACACTAATGAGTATTTCTGGTTCCAGGAATGCTGGGAAATTTGTTCTCCTTAGGGCCTTGTTGTTCGTTATCGAGGCAACTTTTTTTTTGTTCTTAAAGATTTCTCTAAAAATAATACTAATACAGAAAAAAACCCCACCCCTCTATCAGGCCTATTTTCCCCAGGGAGTTTGGAATTCTATGCGGTGAGGAAAGAGATATTTCTCTTGAGCAGGAGCACTAAAAATGATTGCCTATGGAAAGGGCACTGGGTTGGGAGTCTGAATGCCTGAGTTCTGAACCTGGATCAGTTGTCAATTTATGGGGGCTGATCGATAGACCTTTTGCCTTCTGTGGCTCTAGTTTACCCCTCTAAATGTAGAATTTGGGTTAGTTAACTCTTTGAATTCCATGTGGTTTTAACATAACAACATTGATTTCTTTAGTCTCTTCATGATGAACTTAAATAACCCCTTCCAATTCCCAAGACCTCTGGGAAATGCTCTTTGAAAATATATATTTATCAAGCCCCTAACTCATCAAATCATTGTCAACTATCCTGAAAAGACTCCACAGAAGTCTGGAAGCTGAAAGGAATTAGGGTTAGAGTAGAAACAAATAATAAAGCAGGCTGGAAATAGGTGAGACCCCAGTCATTTGCTGTTAATAAAGAAACCTTTTCCAACCACCTTCATCCTTATGATATTGTCATTTAAAGATAGTTATTTTTTTCATAGGAAATGGGCCAAAGTTTGTTTAAAGCAAAGTTTGTTTAAAGCATTTTGTAACCCTGAAAAATCATCCTCCAGACAACAGTTACAAAGCCGCATGTGATATAGACCAATACAGATAAAGAGAGGGGAGTGGTTTTGGCCAGCGCTGTGCTTAACATTTAAATATCTTCAAGCTAGAAAACCCGACAAAATCAAATATAAGCAACAAAAAAAGTACTTTCACTCTGCCTCCCTCTCAAACCACTGTTCCGTTTCTTCCTTTGTTTCCAGATGCTCTTTGGCAGAATGGACATTAAATGTTACCTTTCTTTCAATCTTGCCCCACTTCACCCATAATTTGCAGTCCGTCCCCAGGACTTCCCTGGCTTCTGTCACTCCTGAGAAACGTCCCAGTGCTGTTAGCTCCTATCTTAGTGCCCTCTCTACAGCCTCCAGCATCCTTGATGAACTTGCCTCCTTAAACCCCTTTCTCTCACACGAGTTACAAGACCTCTTCTAAAAAAAACTTATTACTAAAAGGTTCATGGTAGAAAATTTAGAAACTGAAAGACAAGGAGGAAGAAATATAAAAATTAGCCATAAGCTAATGACCCAGAGAGAATCATTGTTAAAATGTTAGTGTATTTGCTGGCCTTTGTGGGTGGAAAATAGAGTGAGGAGAAAACAGCCAGTTGAAGTCAGAGAGAGGAGGGTACCAGACACAGGATCTTCCAGAGGGTACTGGGGAGTTGGGACTTTATCCTGAGTGCAATGAAAAGATAAAGGGGGACTTTAGTAGGGTCAAAGAAAGGCTATATTTGTGTTTTAGAATGATGACAAAAGCCATGGCAGGAAATAGTTGATATTCATTCTCAGTGCCCCACCTCCCATCGTTTCCTGCCTCTGGAATATTCTAGACTTCATGGCAACACTTTCCTCTCCCAAAACACTGTGTCTCGTGCTCTTTTCTATGCACTCCAGACACTGAATGCAATAACTGAAACCAGCTTCATGCAAATCCTATCTTTCCTTAAAACAGTGTGAACTGCCCACTTACTCCACCTATTTAAGCCCTTCTGGATGTCCTTCCCCAAAGCTCTACCCATGGGGCCTCATTTTACCAGCTGCTTCATGGGATATAAGCCACAGGTGCACTGAGACAGGGCCATCACTGAGAGATGAGTATGTATCTCTTCATCTGCTTCTTTATCAGTGTACCTTGCATTGTTCCTTGAAGGACCCTATCATGCCTGATAAATTAATGATAAAATATAAAAGAAACTAACTCTATGACTTCTCCCAGGGTAACAGCTGTTTAAAAACTTCAAACATACAAATAAGAAGAGAATAGTATATTTAAATCCCTGTATACCACCAGCCAACCTCTCTAGTAATCAACCCAAGGCAAATCCTATTTCATTTGCTCTCCCACTCACTCCATCCTACCCTAGACATCGTATATAGGCAGTTGCACTGTAATAGATGAAATACATTAATCCAAAAGAATGTATCTTTCAAAGGGGGAATTACTGGCATTTTTTCTTTATAATGCATCATGATGTTCAAGACTGCTGGCATTTTTTACTGATAGGGAAGAACAGCTTTTGTAGGCGACTCTGCTGCTTTAAAGTGTTGCATGTCCCCCCTTTGCTCTCTCTCTCCTGCCGCCATGTAAGACATGCCTTGATCCCCCTTTGCCTTCTGCCGTGACTGTAGGTTTCTTGAGGCTTCCCCCAGCCATGAGGAACTGAGTCAATTAAACCTCTTTTCTTTATAAATCACCCAGTCTCAAGTAGTTCTTTATAGCAGTGTGAAAATGAACTAATACAGTGATCATTTCAATGATCACGCACCCTATAAGGAAATTCAGTTCTTGGATTTAATAGGGGCATATATAAAGGAATATGAGACACATAATGCATTTGGGAAGGAAAATGTTGTCAGAAAGTCCAGCCCAATTTTCTGGAGGATTTGAAATAGCACACTAAATAGAGATCAAACTATCATTTTGAGAAGAAGTGCCTGGAAGAGGAAAGCATGCCACACAGAATGATCTTCCACTCTCGGAGATACTTGGCACCAGGAAATGTGCTGAAGGAGTCAGCTTCCTGAAGCAGCCAGGTACTCAAAGAGCTGAGGGTGATGCTGGAGAGTAGTATGCAAAAAGGCAAGATCTTTATTTTTTTTCTTTATGGAACATAATTAAGTGATAATAGTACCATGTAGCACGGTTTTATGAAGCAATAATCCAGTTCCCAAATGGGTAAACTATAAACCTGATGGCCAAGTCATTTATCCCAATGAGGTGTCCGATTATTGCAGGGGAAATCAGGGGCTCACCCTGTTATAATAATGTTGCTATATGAGCTTAAATAGCTCTAAGACACTCAGTGTGAATTCTTACCCTGAATAGAGAATCTGGAGCTTTGAATCCAGGGGGAAGGTGGAAAGGTAGAGGTGGGCTGGGGAATGTGTTTGGGGAGTGCTCAGGGAAGACGAGACCTTGCAAAGGAAGCTAGATGGTAGAAATCGCCCAGCAGGAGTGGGTGAATTTAGTTAAGTTATCGTTTAAAAAATCAGGTCATAATTCCTTATGCTTCCTTGGCAATCAAGAAACTAGTTTGTAAGGAAAATCAGAAAAGGAAAAGTACTGTGAATTTTGGGGCTCCAAGTATTTGCCAACATTTTCATATAACTTATTTAATCCTTGCCACAACCCTGTGAAGGACTGACTGTCCTCTGAGTTCTATAATTGAGGGAAATGTTGCTCAGAGGTTAAATCATTTGGCTAGGAACATCGGGCTCATGTGCTGAAGCCAAGATTCAAACTTGCTCCTTTGACCACTCCAGTTTGCTTCAACAGGAGGGTTACAAGGAAGAGCCTCCACTGAAGTCTGACCTGGTACTGAATGGAGGCTCTCCAGGGTCCACTTAGTGGTTCCTGATTACAGAATGTTCTTAAACTTGGGGCAGTAAAGAAAGAATGCTGAACACATTTCTTTTTTTCACCCTAATGGGATCTCTGGAGCCAGGAAGGCAGCCTGCCATTCCTCAGAGGCCAGATCGATCTGTCCTATTCTTGAGCATTTAATGTTCTGTAAAGCACTCATTTTCGTCTGCCAGGCACCCAGCATATTGGCAGGCACATGATGAGACCTCAACGCATACTGTGCAGTAAGTGGACAAAAGAATGGAAACATCACCTACATATGTATCTCTGCCCATAGAGAGAGTAGTATTCTATCGTACTGCCATATTTAGGGTCAAGTTCACAGTTATTTTTCCCTTTTTTTCTATATTCCTAAAGCACTTTTTGTCCATGCCATTGTCTAAACCTCATATACTATAGTTTTTGTTTTTGGTTTGTTATGTAAGAATCTTGCCTCTCCTTTTACAGTAAAGCAATTTAAGGTCATGGAGGGTGTCTTACTATTCCTCCCTAGAGCGCCCACCACAGCATTCCGTTAGAAGGTGCCCAGTGGCTGTTGGTTGACCTGAAGAATCTAAATGAATTTGAGGAGGCAGAGGCATCATGGTTAAGAGCACAGGCTTCGGAAGAAACAAAACTGTGTTAGAAACTGGCTCCAGTGGTAGCTGTAAGGCCAGTTGCCTCACCAGGGAGACAGGCATGCCCACCCCTCCCCGTCCTGCACTCCACGCCCACCTCTGCACTCGACCCCTGGCTCTGCTCCGGGCACATGCCCCCGAGCACATGTTCCCCTGGAGGGATCCGGCGGACGTGACCTCAGCCTGCACTGAAAAGCCCGCCCGACCACCTACCCACCAATTCCAAACCGCCCTGTACCCCTGCAAACCCGCCCAACCACCCACCTACCAATGACAACCTGCCCCGTCCCATCCTTTGTCCTCCCAACCTATATGAACCCGCGCCTCTCCCCGCGACTTCTCTGGCCCCCCTCTCTCTCTCCCTCCCCCGGGACCACAGTACCTCGACCGGAAGCTAAATAAACGAATTTAATTTGTCTCATGCTGGCCTCAGTTTCCTCATTTTAAACTCAGCAATAACCTGACAGTAGCTAACCTTGAAAAATGTTTTATATATATTTTTGAATACCATCTTCCTCATCCGTAAAATGTGGACTACAGTGGCAGCTGCCTTGCAGGGTGGCATAAAGGTTAAATGAGGCAGAGCATGCCCAGTACCAAGAATGGTGCTAGGCATTTGGTCAGTGCTCTGATATAGTGGTAGGAAAAAGAAAAAGAGGAATGCAGATGGCAAGGGAGCTGACCTCAATTTTCTGACAACGGAGAGGGGTGTGGATAGGGAAGAGAATGCAGGGAATCCCTTAACCAGATCCAGTGGTGACAACCTTCGAAAATATGGATTACTTGCAAAAGCCAACTGGTCTTAGAAGTTATAGTCATTGTTATTTACTCTCGTTCCATGACTTTGAGATGCTATTAGTCCCCTCTGTCTTCTGTCGCTTGTTGGAGGACAACAGGTCAGACTCACAACTGGTACATCTCTGCTGATCTGAAGTCTCTGAGAAATTACAAGTAATTCTTCCCCACAGTGATTAGGAATCTGGTCTAAAACCACCACCTGCCCCTGCCCCCCGACCCCCGTCAAAGCAAGAAGAGCACAGTGCAGTGAAAAAAAAGGAAAGAGGAAGCAATATTTATTGAGTGCTTTCCATGTATAAAGGATTTGTGGAGATTGTACTATACTGCATTTTTTTTTGATATTTCGAAGAGCCCTTATTTTTATTTTTTTACTTACCTATAAAATACTCTTTTGACTTTTTTTTTTCTTGTGAATTTGGCAGTATAAGTGCAGTTGTGTTACTTGGCTATATTGTGTAGCGGTGAAATCTCGGATTTAGTGTACTCATTACCCAAATAGTATATGTCCTACCCAACAGGTAGTAAATGATACCCCACTCACCTCCTACCCTACCCTTCTACCGTTTGGAGTCTCCAGTCCCTCCTTCCCTCCCTTCTTTCCTTTTTTCTCCTTTTGTCCTTCTTTCCTTTTTCCTTCCTTCCTTTGTTCCTTTTTTCCTTCCTTCCCTCCTTTTTTCCTTTTCTTCCTTCCTTTTTTCCTACCTTCCCTCCTTTCTTTTTTGCTTCCTTCCTTTTTTCCTTCCTTCCTTCCTTTTTTCCTTCCTTCCTTCCTTTTTCCTTACTTCCTTCCTTTTTTCCTTCTTTCCTTCCTTCCTTTTTTCTTCTTTCCTTCCTTCCTTTTTTCCTTCTTTACTGCCTTCCTTTTTTCCTTCCTTCCCTCCTTTTTTTCTTCCTTCCTTTTTTCCTTCCTTCCTTCCTTTTTTCCTTCTTTCCTTCCTTCCTGTTTTCCTTCCTTCCCTCCTTTTTCCCTTCCTTCCTTTTTTCCTTTCTTCCCTCCTTCCTTTTTTCCTTCCTTTTCTTTTTTCCTTCCTTCCTTTTACCTTCCTTCCTTCCTTCCTTCCTTCCTTCCTTCCTTCCTTCCCTCTCTCCCTCCCCCCTTCCCCTACCTCTCCCCTTTTATTTAATTTTGTGATAGGTTCTCACTCTATCACCCTTGCTGGAGTGCAGTGGCACAATCATGACTCTGTAACCTTGAACTCCTGTGCTCAAGTCATTTTCCTACCTCAGTCTCCTGAGTAGGTGGGACTACAAGCATGAGCAATTTTTATGCTGGCTATTTTTAAATTTTTTGTAGAGATGGGGGTCTTGCTTTGTTCCCTAGGTTGGTCTTGAACTCCTGACCTCAAGAAATGCTCCACTTCTGCCTCCCAAAGTGTTGGGATTATAGGGTGTGAGACATCACACCTGCCCGGAATCATCAATTTTTATTATTCCACTCTTACACAGCATTTTGTTAATGAAAAGCAGGTAATATTTAATGTCAGGTAGACAAGTGAAGAAAATAAAGTAGGGCAAGGGAAAAGCAAGTCTTAAATAATAAATGAACTGTTTTAGAGAATGTAGTCAGGGAAGCTTCTTCGGCAAGGTGACATCTGAGCACAGACATGAAGTCTTGATATTGAGTCACACCAATACCTAAAAGACACTGGAGGCAGAGTAGCCAGAAAATCCCCTGATGTGCTCAACAGGGCAATTGTGATTGAGAAACTGCAAGAAGGCAAATCTCATTGAATTGGCATGATAGAGGGAAGAGAGTGAAAGGGGATGGGAGGGAGAGGTACCCAAGAGCCAGATCATACAGGACGTTGTAGGCAGTATTGTCCTTAGGTCGGGGCGAGAACTTTAGCAGGTCCTGATCACAGAAAGTGTACATGTATTAACAAACACACAGGCCTCTATTGTTTGTGATTCAGAGCTCAGTGTTAACACAGAGCAACCCATAATCCTGAACATCTGTTCTCGTGACTAACCCTGTTCAGGCCCCAGAGGAACGCTTCTCCACATCTCTTGCCTTGTGTCCTCAAAACAAAAGGCCACTGCATCTACAGGCTGTCAAGGTTTGACTGGGGGCTGTGCTGTCGCTGACCCTGGAAACTAACACAGCTTCAGAGTGTGGGAAGGATTTGAGTGGGATGGAGCATTTAGGTAAAAGGAAAGACAAATAATTTGATAATTCTTCTCAGATATCAGAAAGTGTTGCATAATAAAGTGTTGGTTTCTTTTGGTGTCAATCATCCATATTCTTGCTTGTCTTCGTATTCCAAAAGGTGATTCTGAAAGTGCTCATGACTTCCGTTGCATATAGTGGCTGAGAAACATTTTAGTAAAACGTTGACATTACTCCTAAATTTGTGTATGTATTTTTATTTATGTCTAGTGGTAAAAGTATGAAGTATGGGCTGGGTGTGGTGGCTCATGCCTATAATCCCAGCACTTTGGGAGGCTGAGGAGGATGGATCACGAGGTCAGGAGATTGAGACCATCCTGGCCAACATGGTGAAACCCCATCTTTACTAAAAATACAAAAATTAGCAGGATGTGGCAGCACCCGCCTGTAGTCCCAGGTTCTCAGGAGGCTAAAGCAGGAGAATTGCTTGAACCCAGGAGGTTGAGGTTGCAGTGAGCTGAGATTGTGCCACTGCACTCCAGCCTGGCAACAGAGCGAGACTCCATCTAAAAAAAAAATGTATAAAGTGTGGTAATGAGGGTTTATATTGGCAACTAGATGTCCTTTCAACCTAGAATTGAGTAGTTTTATTTTTATAAACATATTTAATGTGATTTAAATTTTTAAAAAGTAAAGACATTTCAGCTTTCTTTAAATAATTTGATTTAAAATATGGGCATTCATGAATATAATTAGCCTTTTGGCTTAATTTTAATAGATAAAATTGAATATATTAGAATAAAATAGCATTTTTTACAAAGCAGGAAAATAATTTTAAGTGTTTTGATTTTGCACAGTTATACTAATTAGAATTTTTTATAAAAATTTATTTAAATATTGAGTAATTTGAATACAGTTAACTTTTAATCTTTTGCATAATTGTCAAAAGAACAAATTATGTGAAAGTCTTGTAATAATGAACATAATTATTTTGCTAAAATTAAAAATTTGGATGAATGATCATTTGCATTATCTACATATTTTATCATTTCTCCAAACTTTGCTAGCCCATCAACAGAACACACAAACATGTATAATAATTATCAAACAATTTGATATTTTGCCAACTCTCAGGCATTTAAAACCATAGATTTACACTTTTCGTTATCTAAGAGCCATGGATTTACACATATTTGTAGACCTCACCATTTCGTGTATTTATCAAGTGGATAAAGAGAAAATATTTTTAAAAGTTTTTCTGATTTAAAACTTAAATTTAGTACATGGAGCTTAATTTGAACTCTTGTTCTGAACTTTGTAAAGGTTGGGAGAGGCCAGCTGGTAGGCTAAGGCTAAAACTGGGTTTTGTTCTGTGGGATGGAGAGCCACTGGCGGCTTTTGACAGGGAAGAGCAACGGGCCTGCTGATGACCTGAAGGGGCTGTGCCGGCTGCTATGGAAAGTGGATGGTAACGGAGGTCAATGACATTAGCTAGCAGGCTATTGCAGTGGTCCAGGCAGGTTTGAGGGCTAGAGTGATGGCGGTAGAATAGGTGAGAAGTGGGTTGGAGCTAGGTTTTTGAAGGTAGAGACAAGAAGACTTCCTTATGGATTGGTGTGGAATGTAAGAGCAAAGATTCTAAAATGACTTCAAAGTCTGAATCCCTGGCAAAGGATGATGCTGTTTACTTCTTACCTCTGAGGATTGTTGTGAGGATTATTTAACTGAAATGATACACGTAAAATATCTGGTATGTTGCCTGGTACATAGTAGTGGCTGAATAAATGGGAGCTGTAAACATTTTATTATCTTCTCATTTGTTCATCTCCAGAGCTGTGCAAGATACTTTTCTTTCCATAGAAAAGAAATTAGCAAAGGAGTTAAACATCTTTGCCAAGGTTAAACAGCTAACAAATTGTAAAAACAAGCTTAGAACTAGAGGTTTCCCCATGAGAGGCACACGCAGAGAGCCTTTGAGGGCAGCTAAACCAGGGCAGGAGTTGGTGTTTGCCAAGCATGGTTTGGGAACCAGGAATTTAAACTTCAGTGTCCTGTAGCTGTGTGTTTTAAGAGGAACAGGTAGAAATACCTCTTCATGGAAGTGAAGGGGTCAGGATTCTGAGTGCCTGGAGGACTGAATTAGTGATAAGGATCAGTCATCAAGACATGAGGAGGCTTTTTCTCAGAGTCAGCTCACATAACTGCCCAGTCCTTCCAGGGCCTGTTAGTTTCAATAGTTATAGCCAGAGCATTTAACAGCAGAAGCATCCAATGACTATTAAGTATCACATTTCCAGCATCATTCTAGGTTTTTACATGTATTATTTTTCCTTCAATTCTTACAATAGCCCTGTGCCATAAGTAGTGTAGTGATTCCTAGTTTACAAGTCAGGAGCTTGAGCCACACTCTGGTTAATTAACTTGACCAAGGTTATGTATCCAATAAGTGATAGAGCCAGAGTTCAAGCCCAAGCATCAGATCTTATCTACCTTCAAATTAAACCATTTCATTGTAAAGATGTTAAAACCAAAGCTCAGAGAGGTTACACACCTTGCCTAAGATCACATAGCTAGTTCATGGCAGAACCCAGAACGCTGAACGCCAGCCCAAGTCTCTTCTGCTGGCCCAGGCTAAAAAGATCTACTGCTTGCTTTTTGGGGGCTTTGACCTGTTTAGGAAATGGGCCCCAGACTAGGCACAGTGCCTGATTTTGCTAGGTGGTTTTGAAATTATGGCTGCTTTTATCTTTTTCAATCATATTTTATGAACCCGGTGGGGTGAACTTGTTCACAGTTCTCTGCTTGGTTTCCCTGTGTAATCAACAGCAGACTCTTGCAAACAAGTCAGTTCCAAAAGTTCTCTTAAACATTAGAATTGCAAAGAATTTTGATGGAGTTTGGATACCCCTCCCCTTTTCCTCCTTCTCACTGTAAAACTAAAAGAGAAAGAGATTACCAGCATAAATCAAACAGAGTAAGTCCATTTCTAATTTGTATCTCTGTAAAACTCACTCCCCAAATGAAAGACAACTCAGTCATGACCCTTTAGGCTCAAGGAACTCAACTGCTTAAAGGACAGGAGGAGGAGGCAAAAAGGTGACATTGAAGGAATAGGGCTTGGCTGGAAGGGAATAGATAAGTCAGACCTCTACTGGATATGGTCTCTAACCTGCAGTGAATTTTCAACCTGCTTTTGTTTTTTAACATGCAAAGGGCCGATGAGTTATTTCCTGAGCATTATTCTTAAGTAACTCATTGATTGTTTAGAAGATAAGCAGCACTTGCTTCCTGATATCCAAACTGCCATAGTGTCCTACTGAGCTTTCCTGCCACGTTTTGCTTTAACAAAAAGCAAAGAGATTGAAGAAGCTAATATTTGGTATAAACTCTTTATTTCTGTAAAATATTTTCATTTGTTTTTAGATTTCCAGAACACCAAAGAGGATTACAAACAAAAGATCAATGTTTCAGTTAGTAGAACAAACCTCCCTAACCAGAGTTTCTGAGAGCTAAGGGGAAACGTCTTTTCCTCTTTGCAATGTCTGTCAAAAGATTCACTCTTGTGGCTTTACCCTCGACAAGCCTGGTTGAGATGGTGTCTTGTCTTGTTAGGTAAATGGCAGGCCTTGTGCAAGTAAAAATTTAATTTTAAATAAAAATGCTAGCGCTTCAGATTTGCTATCTGAAGCCCCAGTGGATGTGATTGCATACTGGGGACATAAGATGGGGCTAAAAACTCTCCAAATCCACTCTTCTTAGGTGTCTAAACTCACTAGCTAAGATCACAGCAGGGACCACAGACGTCACACCTGGAATCTGGAATGAGCATTATAAAAATGGCAAGGCTGAAAAGGCATTAGTAAACATTATTAAGAATTCCTTGCAGGCAATTAGACTCCGATTTTTTTTTCTTTTCTTCCCTTTTTTTTTTTTTTTTTGCATCTTTATTTCTATCTTGCTAATGAGAGAGTAATGAGCCACATACTTGTTACCTAGAAGGAATATCTCGGCAAAGCTCTAGTGAACTTAAAAACAGTATTTACAAACTGATTATTGTTTGCATTCATTATAAATTTTAAATTAGAAGGAATTGTAATAGAGCCAGGAAACGAGCTGTTCCTCACTCAGGTTTCATGGTCCCTTAAATGGTGGTAGGCTGAGATTTCTGCCACCAACATACTGCCAATGGCAGGGGCCTCTTGAGAGAATGTGTTTCGCAGCTCTGGGCTTGTTTCTTTTCCTTGTTTGTTTTATAAAATGCAATTGGCTTAACCCACATTCGAGATGACATCTGGTATGTAGGGTCAAAGGATCTGCTTTCTAGGGAAAACATGTAAGACTTTATGCATCCTCTTCACTAACTCACACCACTCCATCCCTTCCTCTTTTTTACATTTTCATTTCTTTCCTGAACTCCCTTCTCCAAAAGGAGAACATTTGTGGGTAGTTGACCTTGACTGAGACTCTCTCCTCCCTGTCTCCAGGACATAGGTTTTCTACCTACCTGCAGAAACAGGACAACAAACATGCTTTCCCAGCGATGTGGCCCCATCACAGAAACTCCATCATGAGCCCAGGTGCCCTTTAGCAGGGCTAGGAAAAGATAAACTTCATTTCTTCTCTCTCTTCTCTTCCCTTTAATTTTCCATATATTTTTCCTGCGGCTGTGACACAAAAACTGGAGAAGTGCAGGCCTGCCATCCACGATCATTTTCCCTTACTCCTTGGCCTGCTTTATATGTTTGTATTATTCTTATTTTGTTTTGGTTTTGCATCTGGGTGTTCCTCTAATCTACCTCTGGAAGCCAGTCTGTGTTCTTTCAGTAATTTCAGTATTCTCACTTCTGGGGCAGGCACACAGATGACCACAGCTGTGCCGGGACTGGAAGACCATAGGGAGGGTGGTCACCTGTTCTGTTTGGCCTGGGGGCTCCTGGTTCACAGGTGTTGTAATGATTAGTAGTGCTCCTTTTCACTCTCACATGGGCTCCGGTTAGGATGATAAATTATATGAGCTTCCTGGTCCAGTGGTCTTACTGTGTGGCCTCCGAACCAGGAGCACCAGCATCATCTGAGAATTTGTTAGCCTCAGGCTTCCTCCCAGACCCACTGAATCTGAAACTTTTGGGGTGGGGCCCATCCGTTTGTGTTTTAACGAGCCTGCAGATTCTGATGTATGCTAAAGTCTAAAAACCCATTGGCCTAGCCAGGCACTGGCTAAATAATCTACTTGCAGTATTTCATTGGATACTTGTGGCAACTAAAGAAACTGAGGTTTAGAGAGGTTAAAAAAATTGATGAAGCAGGAGTTTTCATTGAGGTCAGACTTCAGAATACCCGCTCAAGTGCTAGTTGAATGGAAACAAACTCTCTTAAATGCAAATGCTGTACATATTTCTCTAACATGAACGGATTTATTCACTTTCTACTCCAGAGGGAACATACTGATGGGCAGGAGTACGAGGCACATGAGTCTAGAATGGGAGACATTTAATTCTCAGTGCTGGGTCCCTCTATCCAGAAAGTAGATGAGTCCTATTGAATGAAAACAAAACAAAACAAAACATACTCTAACCTGACTTCTCCTTTATGCAGAAGATCAACTCGCATTCATTCCCATCTTTGAGGTATACTAAGGTAACTTTCCATTCTATAATCTCTGACAATGACTGTGTGTGAATATGCATGGGTTGGTGACGAGGGAACAGTTGTTTTGCAGGACATTAAATCAAGTTGCTGGGTGCCATAAAGGGTGGGCACAGACAGCCCGCTCTGTGTGTGATTCTCTGGTGGGAATGTTTCTGACCTGGGAGTCAGGAATCTGCTGGTGATTACAAGAGACTCCTGGTGAATCTGGAAAAGTTGTAAAGCTTTCATTCTTTTCAGAGAATAAAGAAAAAAAAATCTCTCTTATTGTAGAATATAGCATACCTGTTTAAGAGCATACGTTTTCAAAGACACACATAAGATCTCATTTAAATCTCTTAGCTAATCTGATCTTGGGCACATTTCTAACCTCAGTTTACCATTCATTAAATTGAGATGACATTTTTACATATCTTATAGAGAATTAAATGAGATGATTTACTGAAAGTAAGATGCTTAGCCCAGTGCCAGGAATACAGTTAATGCTCTAATAGGTGGCTGTTTTCTTTGAACTCAAGAGAGAGCTTTTGCTGATGATACAAAGATATAACAAAAAAGTCTATTTCAAGCTTTAGAGGAGTACATATGGGACTAATTTGAAGGGTAATAAGAATCATCGGGAGAGAAACAGAGGCAAATGACAGAACTATAGGCTTCTAGAGGGTAGGGGGAGAGGGTGCCTCCTAAAGAATTTCTATCAGCAAGGTAGCACCATCACTCCTGGGTCTAGCACGGTAGTGGCCTGAGATCATTTCCGTGTATGAAAGGAACGAGGGCTGAGAGCTTCAAGGCATATTGCAGATGTATGGGGGCTAGCCTTGGAGGTGGACAATACTCTAGGAAGTTTGAATTTTAGGTGAATATATCCAGGGAGAATGTAAAGTGAACCAGACAGAAGCAGAAATGAATGCAACACACACACACACACACACACACACACAAAACTAAGACTTCGCCTTTGCATGGTTCATTATGGTTTATTAAATACTTTCACATTCATTACCATTCTGCAGAAAAGGACAAGCTTCGAGTAATCAGCTGGGTGAATAGAACCCTTGTATGCCTAAGAAGTAGCCCCAACTTTTAGGAACTAGGAGATCCATAAGGACAAAGAACAAGTAAGAAAGACGGGGGACCAGCTGTGAAAAAACTAGCATCCATAAGGTTAATTTTAACCAAATTAGTAATTTTGCCTCAGTTTCCTCATCTGCTAAGTGGGAATAATTATGATGTCTGGCTCAGCAGCTTGTCCTTAGGATTGGATGACACAATGAATGCCAGGTATTTAATGCTAAGTAACTGCTTACATAGTTGTGAGTTGGTCAATGGTGAGGAATGTCTGGGGTACTCAGGAACCTGGAAAACAGTTTCTGAAAACAATGAAAAGAGGAGAAAGTAGGGAAGGGAGGTGAATGAAAAAGAATTATTCTGCTTGGCATTTTTGGCCTAATTTTGGAATTAGCAAAGCTAGAAGCAGGACTCCTTGTCCAGTGTTCTTTCTCTTATATCAGACCCACTCTCTAATTACTGAGCCTAAGAGACCTCTGTTTCCCCATAGACTGTGCCTGGCACAAAGGCATATATCTGGGCTCTGCTTTGTGTCAGTGAATCCCTAACACAAGACAGCTTGTTCTTGGTGTGTGATCTCAGGCCCCTGAAGAGGATTAAGCTGAAACATCCTGTCCCTTTGGTTAAGAAAGGAGATTTTTCTGCACATTTTCTAAAGAAGTTGGCAGTACTTGTTGGAAATATTGCTGAGTGACCAAAGCTTTGGCCAGGTCTAGGAGCTCTCTCTGAATAGTTCTCTTAGGGAATGAACTTGTTCATTATTCTAGGCCTTACCAGATATTTGGTCAGGTATCCTTGTCCCTTAGTTAGGGGACAACCCTCACTGGCAGTGTACTCAGCCACTTCTGATTGTGATCATCAGGGTATCTAGGGTTACCCCTTTATTTTTTCCACTTCTAGAACTCTTTCCTGAGATCAAATCTCAACTGTTGTCTTCCTCACTGACTTCCCATCCATCCATCAACTCCATTCAACACTGATGCCTACTTCCTATTATTAGACTTTGTGCCTGGTTCTGAATAACTTGCACTCACGGTTTCTGCTGCTGACGCATATGCACTTTGCAACTTCCCCAATTCTTTAATATCTTCCAACTCCTTTCAATTTAGTAGATTTCTGGATCTCATCCACTTGGTCTTATCTCATGGTTTTCTAGGCTTGTGGACTAACATTGGCACCTTGAATTTTCAGGAGTGAAGGTTCTTGAGAAATGAATGAATTGCTGAATTTTGGAAATAGGATTTTTTTAGGGAAGGAAACCAGCACCTTGGTTATCTAGTCTTGAAAATGCGGACTGACAACTGTGCCTTGATTGGTCTAGTCTTTGCTATGGGCATGTATGGAAAGAAAAGAGGCAGAAACTTCTTTCTTGTTGCACATTTCTAGGCTCCATCCTGCAATCCCCACACTACAACACCTTCTTCAAAGGGGCTGGTTTCCTATGTGAAGAAAGCAAGAGAGTCAACCAAGATACTGAAAACGACAGTCATTTCAGCTAATCAGTTGTTTCTGTTGACTATAGAAAAGGTGCTAAAGAATTTTCCTATCTGTGACTTCCAAGTAACCAGATCCTGTCATGAGGGGCCAAGGAAGGAACTTGACCTCTTGGCATCCAACCACTTTTTTTTTTTTTTTGAGTAAGATATGACCTTTATTTGTGTTTAGGAACCTGTTAATCCATAGGCAGAGATAAGATTGTCAACCACAGATTCTTACCTCATCCTCTAGTGCCCTATCTTAAAAAAAAAAAAAAAAAAAAAGACAAAACAAAAGCCAACTGTGTGGTTTCCACAAAGAGATGTCTAATTTTAGGAATCTCTTGATTTTGACACATGCCTCACACTGCCACTGACTCATGGCAACATCCAGGCCTTCATGAAGACAAAAGAGCCTGACAATCCCAAGTCATTTAGTTCTATTCTGGTTGCCATCTATTGACAAGGGCTTGGCCCCACACCCCGGTGTGGCCTTCCCACCTGTTCCCTGGTTTTCCTGCTCCATTTGTGGTTCTCATAAAGACGGTAAGCAATTAGGCTGTTCAGTTGTGGCACATGGTAGTGTAAAATTATGGAATTTAGGATTTTAATGAGTTCAGGTGCCATACAAAAGAACTCCCCCCCATTCCTGCCCCCACCCCCCCGTCCATAAAATTATATGGCTTTAGAATTGGGTCTTTATGCAGCCTGGACTAAGCCATTTTATTTAAAGAAAAAAAAAATTGACCAGGAAAAAAAAAAAGAACCAGCACAATTATATGCAGATTTGTTCATAAATCAGGCGCTGCAGCAGCTGTGCGGCACATGTTGTCGATCCCAAGTTTGCTGCTGGCACTTGAAAGATAAACATGAATCTGTTTCTACAGAGGAAAATCTGTTCACAGCGAGGAGCTGACCCTGCTTTTTAAACAAGGCTCATGGTGTGGCAGCCTGCTGTGCCCTGCTCCGTGTTGCTGTTCGGTGGTGAGGGTCACATAAAGAAGGGACCAAAGAATTAGAAGCGATTTGCCCAGAGTGCAAAGAAGTCAGCAGCTGACCCCACACAATGGGCAGAGCCTGACTCTTCCACTCAGCATTCTAGGGCCGCATTAGTTAGGTCACTGGCGCAGGCAGATTTTTCATATGTATTTTCAGAGGTGAAAGGTCTTTTGTCCTGGAGTCAAATTATGTAGAAAAAAAATGTATGCAATTTATAATAAAAGGGTAGTTTGAGACTTATGTCCTTTTAAATATATGCACATGTCCCCAGAGCTCCTGTTTAGCCCTGTGCTTGCCCTAGGTGTGGAGAAGAGAAGGACAAACAGAGGGGATCCATCTGTTTCAGGATTCACTGCAGGGCTGATTGCTTTTGCTCTGGCCTCGTGCCAACAGTAACTCATTGTAAGGTCCAACTGTTTCCTTGGTCCAGGTATTCCTTGGGGGATGGAATGTAGTGTAGTGTATTTCTTAGTTGGCTTTTTGTGGAAATGGGTACCCAGGGTCGACCTGCCTCTGTCTGCCTGAAATTGAAGAGGCCCTGTAAGTAAGGCGAGGGTTGCTTTGTGGCAATATGGTAGAGGCTGAGACATCTGTGAGATCAGTTAATTAACCAGGGCTCACGGTGATAGGAACTACCTGAAGTAGACATGGCTAACCTCCTTTCTTCTTTTACTGAATAAAAGAAGAGAGTTTGGGAGAGAGTCTGATTATGTTCTTTTCCTGTTGCTTTCTCTTTGGAACTGAGCTATCTCAGTGCTCCATTGAGAAGAGTTAATAGTAAGGAGAGCCCTTTAATGATTTGCAGTTTAAATGCATGGTTCTGGGCCTTTCAAGAACTTTACCCCAGCACAGTCCTCTGTGTCAGGCACTGGCCAAGTGAAAAGATCTCTCAGCAATAGGTGATTTCCTTAACCTGAGAAAGTGTTCATAATACCAGAGGCATGGCTTTTCGTTTTTTCAGATGACTACTGTTTAATGTCACCCACAAGAGTCTAGAAGAAATCTCATATACTCACGGCACTCAGACACAAGCACACATAACACATCCACACGTACATACTCACATACAAGTGAGGCATCATGATTAATAAATGAATGGAGCTATTTGTTATTTATTATTTAAGCCTTCAATACTGGCTGGCCTGAGTGATACATGAAATATAGTCAAGTAATTTATTTATTAGGGAAAATAATGATGTTTTTTCCCCACAGCATAACCTCCTCTAACCCAAAACATCAAGAGCTTTATCAAATACAAATACGATGGCTTGTAATTTTAGAGTCTTCCAGAGCATTGTAACTGACAACCTTTTTAACATAAGTACATTGAACAAATAATTTATAGACATATTCTGGGAATATTTTAGGGTGTTTTATTACTACTTTTGAAAGCTATGGCATATTATCGATTTTGGCATATTAATATAACCTAAGAGGGAGGGCACATACTCAGCGCCTAATCCACATCAGCTTTGATGGCAAACAATATATTTCACTAAAGGGAACCTTGAACCAAAGCAACAGAGGTTAACAATTACACATCATAGTCCAAAGTTTAACATCATGAATTTCACTCATTACAGAACTCCCACTTTAGGGACTGAAACAAGCTTTCTCTATTTGGGGTTTCATCCCAATTTCTCAACCACCATTTGTTAGTGTGTGAGCGTCCCTTTGCTTATCCCCATTCATCTCCTGCCACTTCCTTGGGATTTCTAAAGCCTGCTTTTTTGCTGAAGAAGTCACCATTACTCCTTTTCCAAAAACTTAAAGTGAGTTTTGGAGACTTGATTAAAAGAGCTTATTCTGTTCCTTCTGTTTATATTTACCCGCTTTTTCCAGGGACTTTCTAGGCAATTAATCCTTGAGTTATCAATGTTGTATCAGTCCATTTTCACACTGCTATAAAGATGCTACGCAAGACTGGGTAATTTAGAAAGGAAAGAGGTTTAACTGACTCACAGTTCCGCATGGCTGGAGAGACCTCAGGAAACTTACAATCATGGCAGAAGGGGGGTGACAGGTGAGAGAGAAGAAAGGAGGAGGAAGAGCCCCTTGTAAAACTGACAGATGTCCTAAGAACTCACTCACGATCACCAGAACACTGTGGGGGGAACCACCACCATACTCCAATCACCTCTTTCCTTCAATATGTGGGGATTACAATTCAAGATGAAATTTGGGTAGATACACCGAGCCAAACCCTATCAAATGTCTTTTTCAGATATTTTAAAATCATCCACCTCTTCATTATGTTTAGACCCTGAGCTTTTTACAAAGACTTCCTTGTCCAAATTCCTGACCTCAATGTTGAGGATCCTCTCGAAATTGTGCCCACTACCTGCAGCCATCAGCAAGAACTCAGTGCTTAAGCTTCACTGGCCTGTTGCTGCATCTGAAACCTCTTCATCCTTGCTGCCTTTCTACCATTGATTCCATCTATTTTGTGTGTAAAGATTTCCTGACCCTTCCAGTACATAGCTATTTTCTCCTTTTCTGAACCTCTATACAATTCAGCAGCTTTCTCTTATGATTAGGCACTTGATCAGGAGTGGCCTTGAATTAGTCCGAGTTTCTCTTTCACATGTATTGTTGATCCTAGATGGACTATAGGTAATTTGAGGAGGGGAGTCATATAGGTGACATTTTCCTTGTAGTCCCACATCACTTCGAATGCAGCTGAACAGCTATTGGCAGCTCAGTATCTATGAAATTCGGTATATACCAAATTGAAAATATAATGAAACCTAAGAAAAATTGACAACAATTTTGAAAGTATGGCATGACCCATCTCCTAATGGTTAAAAAATTGCAACATGATTGGAAATTTTATAAAATTCTTTTGGACTTAATTGTAAGGGATGAACTTTCCTTCATTAGCTTTTTTAAGTTAAAATTTCTTATAATATTGTAAATGCTCCTGTTAGAAATATCTGAAAATTTGGAAAAGCAAAAAGGAAATAATCTCTCATATTTTATAGTAAGTTCTGTTAATGCCTTGGTATATATTCTTTCATACTATTTTCTGTGTATATGTGTGGAAATATATATATGTGTGTGTGTGTGTGTGTGTGTGTATATATATATATATATATATATAAAACTGTATATATACCTATAGATACATATATAGGTATGTATATATACACACACATATAGGTATATATGTATGTATATATATGCACACACACATATATATACACACACCTGTATATACATTGCTGTTACCTTTATTAATTCCTTAGGATAAATTAATAGAAATAGATGAAACATAAAGACATTTGTAACTTACAGAACCAAGTGCATGTGTATGTGTGTGTGTGTGTGTGTGTGTGTGTGAGTACTTTAAAAAGGTATCTCACACTTAGTACTGTTTTGCAACCTGTTTCTCTAAGTCAATAATGTAGCTTTAATGTATAGTAAGTCATCTACATAGTAAGTCATTGTATCTTGATTTACTTAACCGATTAATTATTACCGAACATTTTGGGTTTTCAGCCTTTCAGTCTTACAAACAATGCTAAAAATGAGCTGTCTTATACATAAATATTTTGTACCTTTTCCATAATTTCCTCAGGATAGAATCTTAGAAGTGGAATTTCCAGAAAAATGGGGCATGCATATTCTAAGACATCTAAGGCACCAAACTGCCTTTCAAAAAGGTGGTGTTCATTTATAGTACTATGGTTGGTAATTGAGATGACTGATACCTTGTTATTCCAAAGTTATTAGACTTGAACTTGAAGAACCATGGTTTGGGGAGCACAATAGTGTTTACAATGAAGGAAGCGAGCAACCTGCACTGTTCTATTATACTGTTGTTTCCAAAAGACAGTCTTGATAGGCCACTTCAGTGCTAAAAATCTCTATTGATCTCTGATGCCTGAGAAACCAAGATTTAATTCTTCAGCCAGGCCTTTTGTGACCTGTTCTCAACCTATGGCTGAGCTCCACTGACCTCATTCTCCCATATCCATGCACATCAAGCTCTCTCTGTGCCAAGAATCTCACCTTGGCCAGAACATGCTGTCTGTTCTGTGCCTCTGCAGTTTTGTACCTGAGGCAGTGCTTGTCTACACAAAAGCAGACACATACGGCTGTGGATTAAAGTTCAAATAATAATGGCCAGTGCATTTTTCAAAAATGAAATAACTCACAGTTAAAACTGTATAATAAGTCTCCATTGCTTCCCGTGACATAACCAAAAGAGTAGCTAATGTTCCCCCTGAGCAAAGTAGAGTGCCGTGTGCTTTCCTTGGATTATTATTTTGGGGACAGATGAGGAAACTAAGATTCAAAAAGATTAAGTAAATTGTCCAAGGAGATGACTAGAAAGTGGCGGACTTGGGAATTGAAAACAGGAAGGATGATTATAATACTCTAAACCTCACCACACCACACTGTCTGTAAGAGATGCTGACGCTGGGCGCAGTGGCTCATGCCTGTAATCCCAACACTTTGGGAGGCTGAGGTGGGTGGCTCACTTGAGGTCAGGAGTTTGAGACCAGCCAGGCCAGCATGGTGAAACCCCACCTCTATTAAAAATACAAAAATTAGCCGGGTGCGGTGTCACGTACCTGTAATCCAAGCTACTTAGGAGGCTGAGGCATGAGAATTGCTTGATCCTGGGAGGTGGAAGTTGCAGTGAGCCATGATAGCACCACTGTACTCCGGACTGGGTGACAAAGTGAGACGTCGTCTCAAAAAAAAATTAAAAAAGAGAGAGATGCCTCTTTACATGGCTCGGCAGCTTGCTGGTTCACACCATCAGCTGTCCACAGAATAAAGACGTGCCTGCTGGCTTCAAAAAAGGTCAAGGGCCTCTTGTATATCTGGAATTCAAGATTAAGATGCATAGTTCAGGCTCTAAAAAAGTTAAAAGGTCAAGTTGCAACTTGAAGTTGACCTTGTCCATGTAGATCAGGGTTTCTCCATTGTGCATGAGTGACATGTTTGACCAGAGCATTCCTTATTGTGGGGAGTAGTCCTGTGCATTGCAGGATGTGTAGCAGCATCCCTGGATTCTACCCACTGGATGCCTGTGGTGTCCCTGCCCCCAGTTGTGGCAATCAGAAATGTCTCCAGACACTGTTGAATGTTCCCTGAGTGGAAAAATTGCCCCGAGTTGAGAGCCACTCATGTAGAGAATATATTTTGTTTTGTCATGCCCAACTTACTATCCCCTGTTATGTGCATGGATTATGGATAATGAACAGGGCTAGATCCTGAAGGAATGCGACCTGGAAGGATACATTTATACGGAAAGAATGAAAAGATGTTTGGAATATCAGTGATGCCGACATCTCAGGATATATGAGACTGTGAATTGGAAGGTATTTCTCCCTGAATGCAAGTGAGAGATTCCAAAAATGCCTTTCAGGCGAAGAGCATTGGCTGGCAAAAAGCGAAATTGAGTAGATGGGTCAATGTCAGAGGGTAGAGGGGCCAGCTACACCACAGAGTTGTTGTTCACAAGGAACAGCAGAAGAAGGGTGGAGTTAGGAGATACCATAGCCTAGAAGAAAGATACCAGATTTTGGAATGAGGCAGACAGTGGCTTGATTTCTAGCTTTGGCCCCTAATTTTCTGTGTGACTGAGGGTGAACTATGCTGTCTCTCTAAGTTTCAGTTTAATTATTTGTAAAACAGGACTCTGTCAAAAAGTTAATATGTGGATAAATGAAATTTGGTGCACATGGAAAATGTTGAGTATGGTGTTGGGCTCCAGTAGGTGCTCCGATAATAAGCAGTAGCTATTTTATAGGCTTTAATGAGATAATGCCTGTAGTGCTCCTAGACAAAGACTGGAACACAGTACATGCTGTTATTAACTCTTAGGAATAGGTTTGAAATCCAGACCTAGTTTAGGTGGATGGGAAAGAAGAGGGCATTTTGAATAATAATAGGAAACGAAGCAGCTGTGATTCCAGGAAGATGAGGTGGGTAATGGCCTTAGGAAGGACTCTACCAAGGAAAGACTGAAATGAAGTAAATCGTTCAGGAAGGGCATGCAACAACACAGGCGTGAAGAAATGAGGACTGGATCAGATTTCTGGTCTCTGTCTTTGCAGAGCTTTTGTATAACTGGTAGATGGCATAAGCATTCCTGAAACAAATGTGTGAACACTAGAAAATAGGGCAAAACTGTACACTACTAAACCTCAATTTTTAAAGAAGCTTAATATAAAGAATTCGAAGATCTAGTCATTGAATTTCTCTTAGGTCTGTTGTTGGATTTCTCTTGGGCCCACTCTATTTTCTTTTGGGTCTTGAGAACAGGGGTTCATCCCATGTGTAGGTGGCTATTGTTTATGTCGGCCTAGCACCCCTCTCCTGCACCCAGGGCTAGTGAATCCTGTCCTGGTTAATCTCCCTGCCCCAACTTGAGGGAAGGCACATGATCTCAGCCAGGCCTATCATAGCATTCTATCCTTTGAACACAGTGATTGGTCCAGGGATTGGTATGTGACCTAGGCTAGGCCAATAGAATTCTTCCCTCCGATTACACACCTGAAAATGGGAGAGGGAAATCCTAGTTTTTTCTCTGATCAAGTGATAAGAATGTGATTCCAGGCCAGGTGCAGTGGCTCACGCCTGTAATCCCAGCACTTTGGGAGGCTGAGGGGAGCGGATCATGAGGTCAGGAGATTGAGACCATCCTGGCCAACATGGTGAAAACCTGCCTCTACTAAAAATACAAAAATTAGCTGGACGTGGTGACAGGCACCTGTAGTTTCAGCTACTTGGGAGGCTGAGGCAGGAGAATCGCTTGAACCCGGGAGGTGGAGGTTGAAGTGAGCTGAGATTGCGTCACTGCACTCCAGCCTGGTAACAGAGTGAGGCTCCATCTCGACAAAAAAAAAAGTGATTCCAGAGCTACTTTTTTTTTTCAAGATGGAGTTTCACTCTTGTCACTCAGCCTGGAGTGCAGTGGTACAATCTCGGCTCACTGCAACCTCTGCCTCCTGGGTGGGTTCAAGTGATTCTTATGCCTCAGCCTCCTGAGTAGCTGAGGTTACAGATGCCCAGCACCAGGCCCAGCTAATTTGTGTATCTTTAGAAGAGACAGAGTTTCTTCATGTTGGCCAGGCTGGTCTTGAACTCTTGATCTCAGGTGATCCACCTGCCTCAGCCTCCCAAAGTGCTGGGATAATAGGTCTAAGCCACTGAGCCTGGCTTCCAGAGCGGCTTTTGAAGTCTAAATGAAGCTGCTATCAGTGATAAGCAGGGATAAAAAGTGAAGGGGAAGAGGGCAGGGAGAAGAATTGGGAGAGGAGAGCGGAGGAGAGGAGAAAAAGGACATACAGAGTCCCCTATCCCATAGTTCTCCGAGATTATCCTTGTCTGCAGAGCTTTTTCTTCAGTTTTGTAAGCTAGTTCAGTGCCCTTCTGACAGATTGCTTCACTTTTGACTTAGGTGAGTTTAATAACTGGAAACTGACGAAGAAACTCATGGCTTGGGCATCTTTAGTGTCTGATGATGTCCAGAAGCCCTATAAGGATTGCTTTGCACCTGGTCATGTTAGTTTAGGAATGTAATAAATAGTTATTGAGCATCTGCTATGTGCCAGGCACTAGACTAGCTGCTGAGAATAAAATAGTGTGACAAATGAGATTCCTGCTTTCTGGGTGCTTTCAGCCTAGCAGGACAGACAGCCAAGTATGACAGGGAAAGCAGAGAGTGCAAGGAGGAATAGTATCAGGGCCATTTTATGTAGTTTGTGGGGAGTGTTCAGTTCAGAATCCCCAGAGCAAAAGGTGTTTAAGCTGAGGTCTGGAAGAAGAGTAGGAATAATCCAAGAGAAAGCGATGAGGAACAGGGTCCTAGGTAGAGAACACAGTCTGGAGGAGAGAGGGAATGGGGAAGGAGAGAGGGAGGAAGACAGGTAGAAAGACAGAGACAGAAAGAGAAGAGAATCTTTCCATGGAAAGAACTGGAACTTGGAGTGGCTAGAGCAAGGTTTTTGTGCATTCTTTATAGCTTCACAACCATCTGGGGGAGGTCTCTGAGTTATGCTTTCCACAGACTATACTCAGGACCGAGCAATCTGCCTTGGGGGCCACCAGTCCCCTTCTGTGACAGTACAACTTGCAAATCATGCCTGGTGCTCTGGGGCCATCTCATCCGAGTCAGGGTTGAGAAGGGAGGGAGGAGATTAGAATAGACATTTATTTTTCATTTTGCATTTAGCCTGGTGTGGGCTGACTGCTTTTCAGGATCTGATTATTCCCTCCCAGAGGGTCCTGTGGTCAGACACCAGCTGTGAGGATCTGTTACCCTGGGTGACATTTTCATCCAATGGAGAACCGTGCTGCTTGTTTGCAGAGTGGCAGATGGAGCAGCTAATCGATACAGTCTGAGAGGTACGGGTCCCCCGCCCCCAGCGGCCCCACCACACAATGAGAGCTGGGCCCCAGGGGCTTGTGGAACACACACCAGTGACTGAGCCTTTGATTGGAAAAGACCTCGCTCACCAGGGGTGCTGGCCCCAAACAATGCCCTGTTCTTTACTAAGAAGGCCTCAGCCCTTGCAGGATTTTTACAGCCCCTGCCTCAGGCAACGCTCCTGGGAAAAGGTACTGCCAAACCCAAGGCAGCTCTGTGTGGATGATACTGAGGATTTCATTCCAGTAAAAATCAGCAGGCATTTGTTAGCATCATCTGTGTTCAAGCAATATCCCGAGTGGTGGAAAAGAACAAGGTAGCATCTTCCTCTCAGGACCTTATGATGCAATTAGGGACTTTCAGTATGGTCACAGAATAGCCACTCAGCCAACTCATTTATTGAATAAACTTGAAATGAGCATCGACAATATGCCAGGCATTATGTTGGGAGCTAGGGATGCAAAGAAGGCTAAGAGGTGGTTGGTGGCCCCCGGTACCATATTTAACTCTGTGTGTGATCTAACAATAGCAATAGCTAGGACTTACTGAGTTGTTCCTCTGCACCATCTCCTTAAACATTTATAACTTTATGAGACAGGTTACCAATATTATCTCTATTTTTGGGTAAGGGAACTGAGGCCTGGAGTAGAGCAGTGACTTTTCCATTATCACCCTGATTAGACCAAATTTAGGGCTTCTGCTAATCTATAGTTTAGTACTATTTCCACTGGTGTTACAGTATTTTAGCATATATGTGGGTATATATACAGAAATTTTATTGGTAAATATACTGAGTGCCTAATCACATGTCAGTTATTTTGGATAGCTTAAGATCGGGTGGTAAGAAAAAAATTGTTCATTGACTTTTTAATCCCAGTGGATGAGGTATCAGGAAACCTGGCTCCTTATAATTGTGAGTGAGGTAGGACTAGGCCATCCATCAAACCAAATCTCAACTTCCTCAGCCTCAAGTAGGGATGAGTAATGTTATTTGCGTCCAATAGTACCGAATATTAAGTACATTTAATAAAGAGATCTTTCCAACAGGCTTTGTGTGAGCAATACGGCTGTTTATTCACCTGGGTGCAGGTGGGCTAAAGCCAAAAAGGGTATTAGCAAAGGGCAGTGGGATAGGATTTGGTTTTATAAGTTTGGGTAGTTTTTTTGGGGGGTGGGGGTGTTGCAGAGTAAGTTCAGTTACAGTGGTGGGGTTGGGTAAGAGGTATTTACATTATCATAAGAACAGTTAAGATGGCAGGGTTGGGCGAAGGGCTTGTCCAAGGAAGCTCTGCTGGGCGATCAGGGACAGTGGCGAACACAGGCACCGGGTGGGAGACTTCAGCTGAGGCAAGCAGGACTTCAAACTTTCAGGCTCCAGATTTGCATATGGAGACCTGACAAGTAAGAACATTAAAGTTGGCCTTGTGCGTACTTACAGGGTTTTATGACAACCAAAGGGAAACCATAGAAAGATGTAATCCTTGGAACCAGCAGGCTGGCACATCTGGCAATCAGTTGTCTTTTGGGTGTTGTGTTCTTCCCAGAGCCAGTTGCTGTTACTATTCATGGTTCCTGCTGTTTGGGTCGAGGAGGCTAATGGGTAAGAAGTTACCTGGAGTTGGAGAGGGTAGTTCACTAAATAAACAAGACCGCTCTTCCCTCTACTTGTTTGTGCAAGAAAAATGAAATGAAACCCAGCAAAATTTTTATTGTCTCCCTCCTTCCTCTCTTTTTCCTTTAGAAAACATGTAGTTTTCTAAAGTCTTATCCTACGATACTGCCCTGACCCCATTGGTAATTTATTTCTCTAAGCCAGTATATGTATAAAATATAGATTCATATAAGCATCAGTATTTTAATTAGCAAGAAGCAAACTGAAGAAAGAAGCTAGAAGGCACAGCAAGGAAGCCCACCACTTGCACTCTTTAATTATTCATCGAGGTAAATAAAATTAAATATTTTCTCAGCAATCCAGAGCAGGATCTGAAGTAATTACACTGTCAAATTCATCAAAAATTCTCTCATCAAAATAAAAACGTTGATGTCATTTAATAATTTATAATACAAATACACAGGAATTGTAAAATAGTATAAATAGAAAACTGCAGGGTAAGTGAACATGAATTAGTTAGGGGTTATGTTCTAGAAAGAGGCTGTCATGAGATGTATAAATTTTTAATAAGAAATATTTTTGAGGCCTAATTTAGAGTATGGAATCTACCAGGAACTTCAGAATAGAAAAAGCACAACCAAACACCACCATCAAATTCCCGCTGCCTGGAGATTTGTAACCATTGCTTTCTGAGAAACACTGAGGGCTCAAGATGATTTCAGGCAGAAGGAAGGGATGTCATCTTTGATGTCCCAGATCACCTGTGACACCTTACACGCTGTCTACACGGGTTACAAATGAATTAATTAACCTTCATGTAATGACCATGAATAGCAAATGGAAAAAGTCTGGTTCATTTCCACCAAGACAGAAAAAGGCCGTTTCAGCCATTGTGCCTTGTAAAACAGTGTGTGATTCTGGGAGCCAGATGGTTTCATCCCAGTTTGAAATGGTTTTGATCTGTTGAGTTTCTGTATGGAAAAAGCCTGAAGCAAAGAGAGGAGGCCAGATTTTTCCTTTTCTAACTCTACGAGACAAATTCTCATATGTACGTGTCTTGCCCTGACTTACGAAACCATCTATGGGGACTTAGCTATCCCGACAGAAGAGGAGTGGGCAAGGATTTATTCTGCAGAATGAATGGGAGGAAAGTAGCCCTCCTGAGCGGAAATGAAAAGCATGCTTTCAAGACAGTTAATGAGAGAAGAAGCAAGTTCAACTTTCATTCCGGAATGTAAGAGATTAGCATGACCAGTAATGTGGCAGTCAGAAAGATCTTTTCACAAAAAGGTAAAACCGAGGGCAGGGCTCTTCCCTCAGCCTCTCCAGCTTCCTTGAACACCTGCTTGGCACTTTCTTTCCCCTTCTTTGCTGGACAATCTCTTTCTTATATTTCAGGACTCAGCTTAGATGTCCCCTCTTCCATGAAGCCGTCCCTGATCACCAGATGCCATCATCAAGTTGTCTTATATCTCCCTGGTGCTTTCTGTTTTCCCTTTATAAACTTGCCACATCTGTTATATTTGGAATAATGTAATATCCTTACTGTCTCCCATAATGAATAGAATCTCAGAGAAGGAAGAGACTACATATGTCAGTGATCCCTCTTTTGGCTCCCACAATAAAACCTTTATGATCTTGATCCTTCAACATCCTGATTATGATCTGTTACTCTCTTACCTCCACTCTGATCCTCCCCGAATTGTCCACTTAGATTGACCTCTTCCCTGTTTCTGACTTGCTCCTGCTGCCTCTCTCTGGAATTCATGGCACATCTGGATATCTGAATGGCATATCCTTCACTTTCACTTTCACCTTCACCTTCTTCAGGTCTTTACTCAACTTTTATCTCCCCAATGAAGTCTTCTCTTTAAAAAGTTCTAATCTATTTCCCACCTCCCAATACTCCCTATCCCCCTTTCTTGCCTGTATGGATCCTCGTTGGCATTTATCATCAGTCAGCTCGCTGTGCATTTTACCTGTTTACCTTGCTCATGGCCTGTCTTTCCCCTCTAACTTAAGCTCCACAAGGGCAGGGATTTTTATCTGTTGTTTATTCCTCATCACCAGTGTGTAGAACATGACCTGGCATGCAGTAGGCTCTCAGCAAATATTTATTGAAGGGGCAATGGGAGTAACTATTTTTAGGTGGCAGGAACACAGACGAAAGGTGAATATCTTCATGGAAAATGCTTTTATGAGAATGCTGGGGCTTGGAGGAGAGGCTGCTATGGTAGGTGCAGTCGAGGGTGATGGAGAACACTCAGCAAGGTGAACTCAAGGTCATAGGCATTGAGACCTCATCTAGGCCTGCATGAGGTCTCAATGCCTATGGCTTCTGAGAAAGACTCATGCTTGACGAGGTAATAGGTGATCCAATGGGAAAGAATGCTTGGTGGGGAACTGAGTATCTGCTGCTGTAGGCCAGGGATGACAAATGGACTTCAATACCAGTACCAATTCCTATTGATTAGTAGTGGTTGCTGGGAAGGCTGTGTTGAGAATTCTGAGGCTATTCCTAGGCCTAGTGGAAGAGTGTTGTGATCAATTGGCGATGTCACCAGCTTGGAAGGGGCATGTGGTGGCATTTGCCCCGTGCATTTGCATACTGACCTCTAAGCTTGAAGCTGGTTCTGTTTTTTTCTCCTGAAACGCTAAGCTTACAAGGAGACCTAATGATACCCTCATAGTTTATTGTTTTAGATTCTACTGAAAGCTCAGTTTTTGTTTTTGTTTTTTTGAGACAGGCTGGAGTGCAGTAGTCAATCACCACTCACTGCAGCCTTGACTTCCCGGGTTCAGGTGATTCTCCTACCTCAGTCTCCCGAGTAGCTGAAACTACAGGCACACACCATCATGCCAAGCTAATTTTTATATTTTTTGTTAGAGATAGGTTTTGCCATGTTGCCCAGACTGGTCTCGATCTCCTGGGCTCAAATGATCTACCTTCTTCTTTCCCCCAAAATGCTGGGATTATAGGCCTGAGCCACCACATCTGGCCAGAGCTAAGTGTTAAGGCATTTGTGGAAAGCCTAAGAATCTAGACCCTTCAGGAACTGAGACATATCCTTTGGGTTGACTGATTTAGTTTTTACTCCAGGGGATAGAATGGCCGTGTCATATTGGGGGCTAATAGCTTAGGAACTCAGAGAGCAGAACTCTTCTAGTCTCCTTTCTTTTTGTTGGCCGTTCATAGCCATCCCCTGTTGCTAAGACAGTTTGCAGTAAAATGACCCACAACAGATGGTTATGTGAAACCTTGGCCTCAAGTAGAGGCTCTGACTCTAATGTTGTTAGCTCAACATGCCAATCCTGTGAGCTCACCGGCCCATAAAAAGCTATCCCCTTTCCTCCCAGTACTGCCACCAACCTCATCGGCACCAGCTCCCTTCCGAGCTTCAACTCCTCTCCTCTAATGGCACTGCTTCTTTTCAGGAAGCCTCCTTGGTCCCTACACAGGACACCCTTTGTGTCATCTAATGTTCTCTTAGCTTATCTGCTTCTTTGCAGCTGTCTCAGTTGTCTGCCTGATCCAGTTTCTTACACTATCTCGGTGATTTATGTGTTTTTAGTGTTTTCACACACCTCTTCTCTCTTCCTCACTCCTTTTAAGCTCATTGACAAGAGGGACCATTATAAATATGTCTTTTGTGTCTTTTATATTGACTACGTATAAAAATCTCAGCACATACTTTTGTCTAAAATGATCACCACCTGACACACGGTTGGCTGAATTCAATGGGCCCACCAGTCCAATGGTACAATTGGTATAAGCTTTTTGAAGGATGATTTGGCAATATCTATCAAAATTTTGAATGAGCATAGTTCTTCTCCCAGCTGTTCTACTTCTTGGGATTTATTCTACAGGTATATGCAGAGAAGTGTGAAAAGATCTATATTTTTATTCAAAAGGATTATCCAGTATAGAATTTTTTGTGATGGTGAAAACTAGAATGACCTAAGTATTTATTTGCTGGTGAGATTATGATATAAATGATGTATTTATAATGAATTATCAAAGTAAAATACTATGTAATCATTAAAAAGTAATTCTCTATATATTGAGAAGCAAAAATATTCATATAGGGATCAAAGCAAAGTATAAAAAATTATGTATAATCTTATACAATAATTTTTTTCTCACAAGTCCCGTATATGTGTACAGATATGGATAAATGCACACGTGTGTGTACAGACATGAATATACATAGAAAAGGATGAGGACATGTTCCAAATTATCGGCAATTTATCTATAGTGGGTGGGGTTATGAAAGCAAGGCATTTTATTTTTTAAACCTTTACTGTTTTGGGAAACAATGAATCATTATTCTACAATGAAAAGCTATTTTAAAGAAGAACTTATTATAAAAGGGCACAGCAGTTTTTCTGTTTTCATAAGCTATCCTAAAGTATAGGGATGTTTTCAGAACAATTCAGCAGCCATTTTAGTTACCTCTATAGTGCTTAGCTTTTTCTTAGAAGCATTAAACGCAGACTAAATGTAGTGTTTTCATAAGGAAATTGTTCTCCTTTTTTTCATTGATGTTGTGGGACTATGTGACTTGCTCTGGTTAATAAAATGTGAGTGAAAGTAATACTCTCATTTCTGAATAGACGTTGCAGGAGCCAGTTCATGGTTTGCCATTCTCTCTTTTTCTTTTTGTCTCAAGACCAGCAAATATTTCAGGAGAGTTTCTTTATCAGCCTAGGTTCCTGAAGCAGAACTTTAGCCAATCCTGATGGACATGTTACATAAGCAAGAAATAGAATCTTGCTCTTTTAAGCCACTGAAATGTGGAAGTTACTTCTTATTGCAGTATGACCTAGACTATCTCTGATTGATGGAGCTGCACACAGACTTCACCAGTCCTTTAAATGCAGGCTTTCACTGACCTGGGAGTTATGACATTTGCATTCTAGTCCCCACCTCTGCCACAGACTTTCTGTGTGATTCTATCAACTAAGATGCTTTAGATTACAAGAGGCTGAAAATACAACAAACTGTGGTTTAAACAATGCAGGATATATTAGCTCAAATGACAAGAAGTCCAGAGTTGCAGTTTCATGACCTCATTGAGGAGCTGGCCTGCCATTGTTCTACTTAAACTTTCCTGTCATGATTGCATTATGGCTATAGAAGTTTCAGTTGTCATTATAGTATCCCATGAAGTACAGAAGTGTTTTGTTCCATGTATTTCTTTTTCTTCTTCTTTTTAGTTGAGGAAAGAATTTCCTGAAAATTCTCCAACAGACTACCCTCAGATTCCATTGACCAAGTTTGGTCCTATATCCATGACTAATTCAGTCCCTATTTTGAGGAATGAAATCACTATGACTGACTTGGATTTGTCATGATTCATTCTCTCTGGGAGTGGTCCTGGGACCCTTTTCTGGGTACATGTTTGTATGGCAAGTGATTACCCAAACAAAATTGGGACTTTGTCATCAAGGAAGAAGAGGAGGATAGAATTAGAATCTATTTCAGTTACCTTGAAACAGTATATCTCCTCCTTGGACTCTAGTTTCCCCATTGATAAGCTAAGGATATTGAACACGATGTCTTCTATCACAAGGGTTATTATCACAGAGTCCATGGATCTTGTCCCCTGAAGGGATGAAGTCCAAATTTCCTTACGGGGTCTTGGGTGGGGCAAAGTCATGGTCTATGCTGTTGGGTGCCACTGGGTTAGGTTATCAAAAATCCTATTTCATCAGCTTCCTGACAAGCGGATCCATTATGGGTTTCAGTTCCCCTAAAACTTTGCATCTTGGATTTTATATGTCCAGAGTGAATGTGGCCTAGGTGAAGGATATGTATGTGCTGTTCCGTAAGCTTTTAGATACATATCAGATTGACTTTAAAAGTTCTTTGAAGACTTATAAAATGCTTTGTGCTTGAAGATTTTTCCAATAGCTCCCTCTTCTCCCATGCTCCGTACTCCCAAATCTCTGCATCCCCTCACAATCTGCCTTGACTCAGGCACTTTATTGCTAATTTAAAATAAGTCAGTCCCAAGGGCTCTTGAGCCATGTACTTCAAAAATAATTTCTCATCATCATTATTAAAAATAATAGAAATGATTTGGGGGCAGGGACCTACAATGCCAATTAGGTAGACCTTGTGGGATTGAGGCTGAGGTCTTCACTTCTCCTTTCAAGGCACCAGTTCTCCTACATCCAGGCATCGGTTGCAAGCTGCCTGAGAATGAGATAGGCTCATCTGTGGAAAGTGCTGGGGCTCTTATTTTATTGGGCCAGGGAGGCACATATGCAGCCAAGGCCTGTGCAGCAATGGAGGAAGGCTGGGTAGGGATCTGTAAAAATGGATACAGCTAAAGTCATCCTGTCTCTCTTGTCTTTTGGGACCCTTTGAGCAATAATCTCCCTGACCCCACCACATGCCCTGGGAGGATTTTATGACCTGTTTGTAGCTTTGCCACTTGGTTATAACTGAGAAAAGTCGTCCTAAATAGTGTGTGATTTCTTGACTGGCTTTGATGAGATCATTTTTTAAAATCTTGATAATATGCTGGATGCTGAAGTCACCTTCCCATTCCAAATAGCCACACTACCACCACAGTCTGGTACACAGAAGGGATGACCATTAAAGAAAATGACTTCAGCCATCTCATGCTACCCGTCTTATTTGTCACCATTAGGAAATAAGGCCTCCTATTGATAATGGGCTTGTACTTATGGAGGACTTCTTAGAAACATTGCTTTTGGGCCAAAGTAGCCCTAAGAGGTGTCAAGGACAGAGCCAAATCACCAGATTAAAATGGACATAGCCCATTACATAGCTGTTAACATACCTTGACATTTGGCAGTGTTAGAATGATTAGCATAATCTCTTATAAAGTCCTTCACAGTCTCAGGTACCCATAGAAACAAAACAAAAGAGGGAAAGAGTAGGTTGCTCATGCTGTCAACTTTTTTTGGTTAAATCAAACACAGATACAAAAAGCCACGCAAAATACTTGTACAGTTTAATGAGTTATAGGGCAATACCCTTGTAACTACCATTAAAGTCAAGACATAAAACCTCACCAGTCATCCTAGAAGGCTCTCTAGGTGGCCTTATGCAATCTTACTGCTTCATCTTCCTGGCTTTCCTAGTAATCACTTCTTTGCATCCATTAAATTTTATTATCCAAGCCTGCATCCCTAGACACTCTACTTTCGTCTTGCCCATCAAGATAATTAACACATCTTTCAAGTCGCTTTTAATGTACAGTTTCCTCATCCATCCTTTTCTTTTTCTTGCAATTTACCTTTTGACTTATAGTTTTCCTACAATATAGATATTGCTGATTGCTTTACTAATTGTACAGTTCGACATGTTCCTCTGTCCTCTTTATTTTCTGCAAATTGGGAGCTACATTGAGAGACTTGGTTAGATTCAGATTCATTTTTTTTTGGTACGTGGCATTGAAGTCTTTCACTAAGAGGCATACACAGTCTGACTTTTGCTTTTTAAAAAAAATGTTAACATTAGCCAATGTTCAATGTTCGGATTCATTAAATCAGTGGAAGTGGCTTAATAGTGATATCTAATGCTGTCATGTCCCTGTCATTTATTAGCTGGAAAACATAAATGGATGCTTCCCCTCATCAACTCTTTGATTACCCAGTGGTATTGTTCATATAGGAGATACAGGATAAATGCTTGATTCTTTTCCTTTATTTACTAGTTTTAAAGATAATGAATTGCTTCAATCATCCTTTGAAGGTAATTGGTTAGTTTTTTTAAAAAAATTGTAAATTCAAGGACTGGCACATCAAATAATGAGTTTCTAGACTTGTACTTTTAGTCTACATCTCTGGTGTCTTTAGTGTTCTGAATACATGGGTCAAAGCTTATACTTGTGAACTTGGCTATTCTCCTCCTTCCAGATCATCCTGGAAGGAAGCAGCCACATTCTCTATGGACTACTCAAAGACCAGTGAAAGAAGTTTGATTTTAGTTTTGTATCTCTTTATTTTTGGTGCTAGTGCCAGGTTAGGGCTAAAACAACCATGAATACAAGGAGTTCCTGATAGAAATCTTAGAAAATTTATGGTCCAATTGGCAAGATCTTTATCACTATGAGTTGGTTGTTAAATATCCCATTTATCTGGGATGTGCCATTAAATATCCCATTTATCTGGCCTTTCCCTCCTGATCCCAGAGCACCAAGCCCTGCTCTGATCCCACGTCTGGCTTTCCATTCAACTTGACAGCAGGAAGAGAATGCCCAGATCATACTTGTCCAAATATTTTCTTTTTACTCAATAATTAGATTTTTCACTAGAAATGAGTACATTGGTATTTTGTTCTTAAAATTATATTTTATGTTCTTTTCCAAGAAAATGTGATCTCTAGAAATATTTTCTTTATAACCCTGCCTTTTTTTTTTCCCCGAAGGGCTTTGTCTAGTTTTAGGATTACTCTGTATTTGACGTTTTTTTTTTTTTCGCTTCAGTTTCTTCCAAGGGAGACACAGTCCTTCTAGGAAACTGAGAAAAAGCACGTTGTTTTCAAGCTGAGTCCACTCACCCACATGGCCCTGAGGCTGGCCATTGAGCCCTCATTCCCTCACCCCAGCTAGCAATGAGGTACTGCTGTTAGAAACCAGGTACCCCTCATTGGCAACAGCAGCTGCTAACTTACAAGCAGGTCATTAAGTAAGGGTAATGATGGATACAACCAGATTGCCTGGCCTTTAAAAAAAAAAATCACTCCTTACCAAACTCTTTTTTTCTAGAATGAAAGAGAATGCCGTTTCGATTCCCGAGTCTGTAAGTAAGCATTTAGAACCCATAGATGACCTAAAACACATTCTTGCCCCATCTCTCTGCAGGTGAAAAAAGCCAAAATATGTGTTTTATTTTTTTGCCCTTGCTCTTCCTTCACTTGCTGTGGACATACCTAGGTCCAAGTTATAAAACTGTTCACCTGCAACAATAAATCTGAGGTTTTCTGTTATCTCTGGGGAATTGGTTTATAAAATTTCAAAGCCCTATTCTCCTTGACTGGCTAAGTCATATGGAAAATAAAAATGATTAAAAAATAGCAATAAATACTGATTTTCTATAGCCCATGAAGCAAAGTCTAAATTAAACAACTTCACTTAAAGCTTTGGTGCTAGAGACCTAATTAATTAAAAACACCCTTGGTTAAACGATTGCCCATCCATCTTTAAGTTGAAATGAAGGACAGAGTTCATATGACGTTCCACTGAAAAATGAACAATGGCATGGGTCTTGGATGTTCCTGATTTCACAGAGCACACTGGAGACTTTTAAAAGGTCCCCTTTTTCCTGAGACATATGGACTCTACACCATTGTCATACTTAATCTCAGATATTGGGTTCCCATGCCTCTCTTTGTTTGTTTCTTTGCTCGAGGCCTGTGGCTGCGGCCTTGTGTGCTTTTAGCAATTGGAATCAGCTTTTGTTTGGCCTTTCAGATGAAATAAGACAAAACCATACACATGTTACAAAACATCAGAATATAAAGGAGATTATTGGTGCCGTAATTAATGAATTAGGAGGTCACTATTCCAGTTGTCCCTCTACCCTCCTACCACATGGCTCTCTGCTAGACCAGGAACAAAAGAGATTAAAAAAATCAGACATCCCTCAGTTTACTTTAATGGCAGCCTCTTAAGTCTGGGTATAGTTGAAGGGTGTTTAATTGACAAATGAAAAACGTTTGCTTTGTCTTGGGGTCTCACAGACTGGAGAAGTATCAAAATAAACCAATCCCAGAAAACCAAAGAATCTCAGCATTTTGTTATACAAACCTGTGAGCATGTGACAAAACATTCCTACCTATGTGCGTATCACCCTAATAACCTTAATTTCCAGGTCCCCCTTCTGTTCTTTTCAGAAGGCTGACAGCTGGAAGGAATGGGTTTCTCCAGAAGTGAACTGTCCATCACCAGAGGTGTTTAACTGGAGACCTGAGAACGATCTGTTTGGGCTAGTGCAACAAGGGTTCATTTACCTGCATTCATCCACATAGAATAGATGTTTGCACAAGATACCTCTTAAGACACTTTCGAACTCTGAAAAGTTATATGCTAGAGTGCAAACATGCAAATTTAAAGAGAAATTGTTTTTAAAACCATAGCAAGTGTCCTTCTAGTAAATATTTCTCTGGCGGAGTAAGTATGAAAGAACTGCTTTTGGAGACTAAGATAAAACACAAGACTGGAAGCAAGTGTGGTCTTACTGGGAATCAGCTGGCAACTGAATTACCTACGTTTTAATATTTCTGTGCATTTCCCATTCCCGCTAATTTCTCTCACTGTATCATGGCCATTTGATAATACATCTTAGAAATCTGAATGATCTGGTCTTGTCTCCCAGGGAAAAGGGAGGTAGGAAATGCAAGTACGGGTTGCCTAGCCAAATGTTTATTTTTCTACCCTTTTAAGTTCCCTTGTTGACTGAGTTAGTTATGCAGAGAGATGTGATATCTTTTTAAGACATCCAGAGTTCTTTCAGGATGTTGAGGTTTCTCATAAATTGCTCTACATAGCACACTGGAAACTAGCTGGAACTATCTAGGTAGTAAATATAAAATGTCATTTCTTATTCAAGAATATCTGGATGTGAGAAAACAGGAATTTATTGGAACAGTATTAAATTCTCTGTTAATGACTATCCTAAGTGGATGGTTAGCATAAAAAGGTATATAGTGAAGATGGAATGAACCACAATACATCCTGGAACAAGAACGGTAAATATGTGTCGTATTCCCTGTCTGTACCACTATTTCCACTGTTTATCTATGCCACTGTTTCCCTGTCTGCATGCATGGCAGCCATCACCAATCAAGCACAGCACTCTTTGAACTTGGACTTAACTTCTGAATCCCTTCTCGGCATAGAATTCTATGCAATCGTGTCACTTGCTTAGAGTTCCTCTCTTGCCATTCTCGCAAGAACTGTTCCATTCAGGCTTTCATTTTCACTACTGACGCAAACCTCGCCAAAGTTGTTGGTGATTTAATTCCATATTGCCAAGCCCAAACATCAGTTCATAGACTGCATCTTGCTCAATCTATTAATAGTTGATCACTCTCTTTTTCTTAATATACTTTCTTCACTTGGCTTCCAAAACACCATACTCACTTGGGTTTCCTCCTACCTCAGGGCTGTTCCTATGAAGTAGCCTTCCTTGGTCCTAGTCACCTTGGTTTCTAAATATGACTGGAGTGCCCTAGGGCCCTACCTCTTTGTCTACACTCATGCCCTTGATGATCTCATTGGTTTCACAGCTTTAAATCCATCCTTATGCTGATAATAATCAAATTTATATCTTCGGCTTGGACCTCTCTCTTCTGAACTCTAGGCTGACAAATGCATATTCAAAGCTCCATTTCGTTGTCAATAGATGTCTCAAACCTAACATGCTTACAACTGAACAACTGAATTTTATCTCTCAAACCTATTTCTACCCATAGTGTCTTTTATTTTGGCTGCTTAGATCAAATCTGGGAGCAAGCCTTTCCTGCCCCCCCCCTAATCACGTTCTCAAAGAATGTTTAGTGACGTTAGAAAGGAGAACTTTAAAGTGAAAAAATGTAGCGTACAGAACTTTAAATCAGTCTGA